>APFE031076314.1:0-44649 GCA_000404065.3 Pinus taeda | reverse complement strand
TATATACTTATCATACTAAAGTGCCTCCGATATACCCGAAAATACTGGAGAACCTTCTATATACTTCCATAATGGGACGAGATTTCTCCCTCGGGATACACTGCAGGCAGTGAACGACAATTGCTATGTTTAAAGATGTCGGAACATGTCTCTAGCCTAGACCTCTAGATATCTGCGTTAAGTGACAAATGCTCCCTAGGTTAATAGAGGTAAATTTTAAGTTTATCTTGGATTAAGTTTCAATTTAATGGCTCAACGATGCCACTTGTTCTTATAATGCAACTATAATGAAAATGGAATCTTTTCATTTGATGAAGGCTAAACTAACGAATGAAGAGAAGCAACCAAATAATGCATCAACAGAATTCTTTCCAATGCTAAATGTAAAAACAAAATCTAATCTTTTATTTTACTAACAAATGCAATGCCAAGATGTAATCCTATAAAAATGAAAATCACTTTCCTTTCATTAAGATGAAATAATGATTTCCTTTCACTTTGATTCAAACAATGCAAACTAGTAGAATGAGCAAAGGAAAATGCAATCAATTTAACAAAAATGAAATATCTCAAAAATACTTAAATGACAAGTTCTTTCACTTTTTCTTTCTGAATCATAAGAATGAAGACAAGTACTTTCCCTCAGCTCAACCAAAGCAAACAATTTGTAATCTACGCTTGACAATGGAACTAAAGCAATCTTCAAAGCATCAACACAACTCGACATTAATGAAGAAACTTCACATCAATGAACCAAAAGCAACTTGTAAAAGATGCTCTGACTGCAAGAAGTCTCTTGAATGAGAGCAATGAATCTCTAAAAAGCAGACCAAACAATGAGTGGAGGGTGACCTAGAAGCCCTAGAAAGCAATAAAGCTTCAAACACACATTAACAAAGTCAAGAGACAATTGTAGTCATACAAGCATAACAACCAAGACAAATACACTGTAGACACACTGGAAAATCATTGGCAGAGGGAAAAAAGGCTGCGAACAAGAAGAAAAACCCTAATTTTTCTTATCCTCTGGGATCATTGCGCTTGTGACAAGCAAAAGGGCGATGCAATGGTAATCAGCGCCACTGTAATTAAAAAATCAGCAATGACATCGTGACTGATAAAACTACACCCGCGATGGGCGAGAAAAATGAGGGAAAATAAAAAATCTTCAATACCAGAACAGACTGAGTGCCCTCAAGCAATAACCAGTAAGTACAAATAGCTACAGAGAAGCAAACAAGTCAAAAAACTGACAGGTGGTCAAACTCATCATAGAATCGGGGTGAAGGATTGGATGGAAAGGGTTATAGCCTCTCCAGTGGAGTCGCCATTTTGTTGTCTAGGCAATCCTCTCTGCAGACAGAGACGATCCCTCTAGCCCAATGAGTGGGACTAGCAACCTACATGACCATGTACTAGACACCTTCCTAAGTTACAATCGAAATAGGGGAAGAGGAAGATGGCCCACCTCGTTCTGATGCTATAATATCCTCCTTTATTAAAGACCTCGAATAGCTTGCGCCACGGGCTCGATCCTACTGCTCACAACGTTTAAATGCCTGCACAAGAGATCAAGACACAACAAAGCATGCAAGTACAAATATCATAATCAAAAGTAACCTACTTAACAGATCAAGGAGCATTAAGATAAATGATGCATTAACGTACACATTTATGGAACATGAACCAGCAGTTGTATATATTAATAGAATAAAGGAGGAAGCATACAAGCAAGCCTTGATGTCAATAAGATCTCCTTGAGTGAATGTCCAAGTCCAAGCTCAAGCTCTCCAAGCACTCCTCCAAGCCAAATGAGTAGCATGTAGGCACAATCTCAGCATAAGGGTGCAAATAGCCAAAGACAAACCCTTTGGGAATGGGAGAGGATGAATATATAGGCAAGGAAAGCGAGTTAGGATCTCTCCAAGGATAGGAAAAGGCGCTCATCTCAAGGAGGTAGCTCATAGGGATCAAACCAAAAGACCAAGTTGAGAGAACTCGACCTCATCCACGCCGAACAACCTCCATCTCGTCATTGTGGAAGCCTCTAGATCACGAAGCTTCTTGTCTTCTTTGGGAAAATTGCCTTTTAAGGATCATCGTTGGTATCCAAGCCAAAAGTGTGATGGCATCACGTGGCTAGTATAGTGCAACTAGCGACCATCGAGGTTTTCAGTGTCAGGGGAGCAATGATGCCAAAATTAGGGTTTTAGAGCCATTTCCTTTAGGGGAAGCTCAAAGCATTTTTACATCATTGTTTTGAGGAGGATGTGAGCTGCATATCTAGATGAGTACACTGCATGATGGTCATGTTTTGGGCACTTCGGGGTATGTCACAGGGAAGTGCAGTAGGTGTGACAAAATACTGTGGAAAACTCATGTATTGTGATTTCTCCTTCCTACATGAATACACCCAATGTGGGGGCTTCCCTCATTATAGCTACCCTTGTAACATGCCATGAGGCTTGGAGCCTTCCCTATTGCCTGACTCCATTCCACCATCATTTCACGACACTTGCCATTTTCCAAATGTACCATGGACCTATTTCTCCCTTAGAGGTTGAAGCCACCTAATAGGGTCCTTTATTAACCTCTCTTGTTGAACAAGGAAACACCTGTACCTTCTAAAGTCCATTTGGAAGGGCATGCCATTATAAGTGTCCACTTTTGCCCTTGGTTTGCAAGCTTATTTACTCAATTGCACTAATGAATTGTTGTACTTGAAGGTGAGGTGAGACATTGGATCTTATACAGGATTGCAACTAGGTCTCCATTTGGACTTGGTCTCCCTATATAAGGTTTAAGCCCTCTAGAGGGTCATAATGCCACTTGTAGGGTGAGCCTTGAGAACCATGGGCCTCCATCGCAGCAGAAAATTGATTATTTTTCCATGGGCTTCTTCAACACCACATATTGCTTACTCATGTCCCAATTATACATAGATGATGACGCACTTGGACCACGTTGCCCAACCAACCACATACTTGCACCAAACACTTGGCCGCTAATCCAAGGCCCAGATGGGGTACTTACTCATCCGAAGAGGCATGGGAGGGCTTGTATCATCATTCTAGCCCTTATTGATGGAGCATCGACATGTTTGATCTAGTTGGAGGCCCATGATACCATTCATTGTGCCCCTCAGCCATTTGGGAGCGCCATAGATATTTTGCTTGGAAGCCAAGGGGCCACCCTACTTGATCATTAGTTTGAGAGCCCTGCTCTTCTTCTTGGCACATGGAAGACTTATCTTAGCCTTCCAACTACCCTTTTGCACCATTCTATCATTTTGGCCTCATTAGGAAGGTTTGTTGTACACTTTTGAGCTATTTGGTGGGCTTGTCACCAATAGGGTTGTTGTTTTGCACATTAAAGTCATTTTTAGGGGCTTATTAGGCTAATTAGACTAAATCAAACTCCTAAAGGCTCATATAAATAGAAGGAGAGCCTCATTTGTAAATCATCATCACTTGACTTGGATTAGATCTCTTAAGAGAATTTCACACTTTTACTTGGTTGTCTATTGGAGATCTCTTGATGCATTTCGATATCTTTGGAGCTGAAATTTTCATTCTCTTGGATCCATCTTCTTGATATTGGATTTGGATATATCTCTTGTTGTCTTGTAGTTGTAAGTAATCTTATGGAAGATTTTTGCATGAAAAATGTCTAATATGTGGAAATTTTGTAAATAGCTCTTTCTTTTTGTGCCCTAATTATTGAATATCATTGTCAAGGATTGTTAGATTGCAAATTTGTTCATGTTACTCATTGATAACAAGTAGATGAATGTTCCTAGTGGAGTATAATTTTTTTTTTCTTTCCATGAAAGTCCATAAATATGGGGTGGGTAAATGCTAGAAGGTGCTTGCTAGGGCATCATTTTCTAGCCTCCTTGAAGACGATTTTGGCCAACTTTAGAATCACGTAGACTCCATAGCCCAAGGATAAGGCATTGATCCAAGAAATATTGGTGATCACCCCCTTTTTCTTTCTCTTTTTCTCCTCATTCTAAATTTTGGCCTTAACCCTAGACGACTAGCTAGGTCTTGATGTGAGCTGCATTGGAAGGGCGACTTTGGAAAACTATTTGGATAAGCCACTAAGTTGTTGTTTTCCCCAATGATCCTCCAAATCTGAGCCTGTTCCCACGGTCAGATTGGGAGAAAAGTCAAGCCCCAACCATATCTATCATATTGAACATCTCGGTTAGTGGTCCTCCTTGAGGGTTTTGCACATAGTATTTGGTGGAATAAATCATTCTAAACCCTTTCCCCAATCTCACCTTGACCTAGAGAGCACTTTGAAGAGTCTTCTCTCGAGATTATACATAAACCCTAGGTCTTGTGTGGTTCCACTCTAGGCTTCTCATTGCTCAAGGATAGAGAGTCTTTTTAAAAGTATATAAGCATCATTCAAAGCTTCTTGAGAGGTCCTAATCATCTTAGGATCCTTGACCTTAGGTCTCCTTGTCATAATTGGATATCATTAACCCTAAGTCTAGGTCTACTCATAGGTCTTTCTTGGAGAGCCCTTTTGCTTCTCTTGAAGCATTGAGCCTTTATTTGAGCCTCTCCTTTGAATGGACCTTGGAAATCACATCATACCTAGTTGTTGGTTCTGTCATTAATAGTTATTTTCCTCATACTGGGACTCCTCCCACCGGTGAAAGTTCGTAAAGAGCATGGGACATTGATTGCGGTGACAATGGGTCTTTGTCCCATCATTGTCATTTGGTCTAATAGTCGTCCCCTAGGTACCCTTCCTAGATTGTGTAGCAACAGGTCCTACAATTGTTGGACGAATTTGGATGACTTTAATGCATTTTGATGTTTGGAAAATTTTTGCTATCTCTCTTGGAGCTTCATTTTGGCATTGTGGTGGATGGATATATTATTCATTGTCTTGTAAGTGCTATTTAATGATATATTTCTGAATTTTGACTAATGTCTAATGCATTGAATGTTTTCTCATGGTCGTTAATGTGCCCTAATTGTTGAAATTTTGTCCAAGCATTGGAACTATTAGAAAATTTTGCATGTGTTACTCATGGGTAATGAATGAATGAATGTTCCTAGAGGATTTGTTGCATTTTACATCCTCAAAACTCCATCAAAAAGTGTCATCAAAGTATAAATATCTAGAAGCTGTTTTGTTGCTGCTTCCATTAAGGGTAGTGAAATTCCTTCTAGGTCTCCTTGAAGAGCAAGTTGCCATATCAAGATAGCCTTAACTCCAATTCTCCCAATTGTTAGGCACTAGTCTTAATCCTTGATGATCACTCTTAAATTGATAAATCATCTTTCTTTTCACCTCCTTTTCACCCCTTTTCCTCATCCCTTTAAGTATAAGGAGGCCTCTTTAGGGCTTGGTGTGAAATTCATTAGAGGAAGGCGTTTTGAATAACACTTGGATAGAACTCTTCCTTAGTGTTTCCTCTAGTGATCCTCAACTTTTGGTGGATTTCTCATATTGGAATCAATGGAAATTTGATGCCCTAGGCATCATGCCAACATGGAACCCTAGAAGTTAACCCTTCAACCTGGGGATTTCTCTTAAGGTATTTGTTTTAGTACTCGTTGGAGTAAATCATATATTGTCTTTTCTCTTGGATGAACTCATATATCATTAAATATGTCAATCTTAGGTCATGTAGTCTTTCTTTCAAGGGATTTTTCGTTGAAAGTTTTAATATACTCTCCTAAAGCTCGCACTTTCATAGAACCTTTCCATTGAATGAGCCACCTTCCCTCACTTCAAACCAACTATAGACACACATCTATCACAAGTGAGTTATAATTGGACTCCTCACGTAGGTGAAAATATGAGAAGAGAAAGGGACTTAGGCTATGGTGACAATGGGCTTTTGTCCCAAGTGTTGTTGTGCCCTCTAGCTTTTGCCTATTTACAAGGCCTGCTAGTTTGTGCTGCAACAGGTTGTAGGAGGAATATGAGGACAAGGAAGAGCTTGGAACTCTTGAATGTGGACATGATCACTGGACATTATGCATCAAGCAATGGTCATTGCAGAAAAATGAGTATCCTAATAGCAAGGCACCAATGTTGAGGACATGGTTGTGGGGATAAATGGATGGCTTGTTACAATCCATAATACATATTCTTTTTTATAAGCAATAGTTCATTTTTTTTTAAATAGGAGTCAAGCAGTTTCATTATAATTCAAGAAGTTTCTTCTATCCATATGCTTTGGGTATTATGCTTTGCTTATGAGAAAGTTCTAGAGATGGTAGTTAATCATTGGAAATGGAAAATGACTAACTAGTTCACTTAAATGTACAGGTTCTCCCTCGCAAGTTCTCAATGGCTTAATTTCAAATTATATAGTGTAGGACTTGTTGTCGCACAGAGTGTCTAAGCAACAAAACAATGCTTAGAGTAAGGGTTGTCACTCTTAAATCCTTACTCACTCTGTTTAGACTCTCTCCTAGACGAGTCAAGGGGGGTAGTCCCTAGGTGAATAGATGAGGATAGCCTGTGAAAAACAGACTCTAGGAGATTTTATAGAAGAATCATGGGAAATGCATTTTATAAAGGAACTTTTTAGATTTAAATGATTAAACCAAATTGATAGATTAAATGCCAAAGTAAACAAGACACGACCAGAAGATAGAAATAATTTTAGACCAGTGCCTTCGATATCTGAATTAACCATCAATAAAACAAGCTATCCAAAACGATTTTCAATATGTGATGAAAAAGTGACAATAACACTGCAGCATGCAAAGAATTCCAAATCTAAAATGATTATCATTAATGACCAAGAATTAATCAATCTTTTCCAAAAGCCAATATGATTGATCGCACAACACTATAGAAGAATCATGAAAAATGCATTTTATAACACTAAGGAACTTTTTAAATTTAAATTTTTATTATTCTTTACGCAATAATGGTTAATGGTAATTGAAAATTTTAAAATCTTTTAATGCGATGAAAAAATGAAAAGGGCCTAAAATAAAAATTTTAATGGGCCATAGGCCACATTTAAATTTTCTTAACGTTAAAGCAAAAACCCTTTTTATCTTATTTTAAACTCCTTAGTCACCAAAGCTTTAAATTTTTTATGACTTTTTAAATGTTTAGGATTTTAAATATTTTAGATTTTTCTTTTTTAGACTTTAGAATTTTAATGTTTTAATGTGAATTGAAATCTTTTTTTAAATTTTCTTTGAAATCACAATTAAAATCATAAAATAAAATAAAATGAATATAAATTCTACGCTAATCCTAAACTAAACTAAACCTAAAAAAAAACTAACTTAAAACCTAAACTAATGCACACATGAAATAAAGAAAAAATCGAATGTTATTTGTTGTTGTAAGTCCACGGGAGAGAGAATAGAGTTGCGGGTTAGGGAGTTGTAGCAGCAATGGGAGATAGCACTAGCAGAATGGTGCAGGGATGCAGGAGAGAGGGTTCAAAGGTTGTGTGGAGAGAAGCGAACGGTGGAGGAGATTTTCGAGTTGTTGGACGAACGCAGGTGGAGGGAGCCGCAGATAAGGTTAAGGGGAAAGGAGAAGAGCTCACAGGAATGAAAGCCAAGGGTAGTGGAGCGTGGAAAGCGTGGAGATGGTGCGATGGTGGGAAGAGGACGGCGTGTGGAGCAGTGAGGAAGGTTTTGATGTGCGGATTGCTGAGGGAGATGGACTATTCGTGGAGCAGCAGAAACAATGGGCAGCGAGGAAGGGATGAGATGGGCAACACGATGTATGGCAGCGCAGATGGAAGAAAACACAGGTACAGCAAGGGGCAGCGTTTGCTGCAGTGAGGATTTTGCTATGGATGGGAGATGAGGGTTTGCTGGCAACGGAAAGAAAATGAATCCAATGGATTTGCACGTTGATGCTTCGACGTTGGACGTGGATCTGGAAGAGGGCTTGATGGTAGGTGCTGCGGATCTAGAGGGTTTGAGCAACGGAAATGGCAGCAGAAAGGGCTGCATACAGATTGCAACAAGGAAAGGTTTTGGTGGAGAAAAGAGTGAGGAGCTAGAGGTAATATGCAAGGGTGGAAGGCTGCAGCATAGGACAGTGAGGGAATGCGTGAAATGGCTGGAGAGTTTGTTACAGGTTCAAGGTAGTGTAGGTAGTAAATGGACGTAGATCGATGGATGAGGGAAACGTGCTGTTGTATACTGGTCTTTGACAGTGATAAAAAATGAAGACGCAGAGGATGGTAGCGAATAGACGGAATTTCCCAGAAAAATTGTAAATACTTCAGCTTAAAAATCACCAGTCAAACCCAAAAAAATTTCCAGATTTAAGAATTTTAAATTAAACCATTGGACTGCGAAATGTTGATAAATATTCCTGGAAAACAATTTTAATGAATCCCCGAGATCCTCAGTGGTAACAAAAAAAAACACCCAAACGATATACACAAAGACTCGAAAAACACTAAAACCTCGAAAACCCAAGTCAGAAAACAAAAAATAATTACAGATCTATGTACATAAATGGCAGATCTATCAGATCTAGGGAGTGTGGGTCCGACTCCGCTCCTAGATCTGATGATCTGTGGCTCTCAACAGCCAGATCTAACGATTTAGCATCGAAAAATTAAAACTTTTTGAATTTTAGAGGAGGTACTAAGCTTGAAACCCATCATGCATCACCCATAAAAGTAATATCTTATGATAAGCCTGGGATCAAATTCAAACTGGGCTCTTCAAAAAACATGAATCGGGAGTTAGCTGGTTCAGCCAAGAACTTCCCCAAACGCCTGATGATCTAATAATCAAGGATTTTCCTGCAAAACTCAATTCAGTCGTCAACATAGAGCGAGAAAACAATAATAAAATTCAGATCGAATAGAGATACCTGTTATTATATTCAAAACTTAAATTACCATTCAAACCCTAGCGACTGAGCAGGATACCTATACTCAGATTGCTCTTCAGAAAGCTATATCAATGGCCAAAAAGAAATATATGCATGAAAATAATACATCCTACAACAGTTCCATGAAAAGTAACACCAGTAGATGTTAACCCCAAAGTCTTTCATTATTGATCATAAATAAAAGATTACAAGAGAGAGCTTTTCACTTAATACACGATCAAAAGATCAGATGATTTCAACTAACAACTGACCCCCTATTTAAAGATAAATTTCCCAATGGCTAGTTCGAGTGATCCTTGTCAATGTGATCTCGACCATTGATGAGGATCAAAATTTCTTTTAATCTCATCCGTCGAAATTTTAAATATTGAGGAAATTTCGAATTTTTCAATTAAATGCATTTTAATAAATTCAAAAATTAAAATTTTGCAAACTTTGACTTTGACTTAACCCAGGGACCTAAGACATAAAATTTAGCAAAATAATCAATTAACGTTAGTCCCTTGACTAGTTAAGATTTAATTTTTTTAAAGGATCCACAAATTTTACCTCTAGAAAATTTAAATTTACCTAAGATCTAGGACCTATGAGACCTATGTTCTTTTACATTTTTTTATATCTCAAAAGGGAAAACCCATTTGACCAAGACCCTCACAGACTGTCCAGTTCTGCAAAACAAATATAATCTAGTAGATCAAGCAATTTGTAATAAAATAATCTAACCAAATAGTTAGGATTATTCCCAAATCTTTTACATAGACTCGATCTAGCATGCTAGGACTCCCCTAACATTCTAGTGACAAAATCTATTCCGGCTTTGGGGTAATGATGAAAGAGAACTCTACTGATCATGGATCGGTTAGACAAAAAACCTTCCAGAATGTATATCGTCATCAAAAAAATTAAGTTTACCTAGGAAATTACATATACGACACAGATCTGCTAAGATTATTTACAGTTTACACATGCAGAAAGGGTTTATAATATAAGATGATCCTCGGGTGATGATGATAGCTAGATGACAGGAATGCATTCATTAGGGGGTATACTGCTATGGGTAGTTGACACGTAGTGGTCAACATCTGGCTCTACTTGGGGACACGTTGCTGCACTGGAGAAATGTGAGAATCTAGAATCTACATCCAAGCGACACACAACATAACATAAGTAGTGTCCATCCAATAATCATCATATAACGTTAGCACAGGAAATATATAAGCTCTTCATTTATTAACTAGTCTAATAACATGAAAAACACAAATCTACATGCAAAAGGAAATACTGAAATAATAGGGCATAAGGTTAGAAATACAATACAAAGATTCCCATGGCATTAGATGCGTTCAATATAGTGGACACTAAGCATTCGCCTGCTTTCAGGGAAATCTGTCGGCTGTTTCTCGGATGTGCCATGTCCAATTCTGCATAAAGTAGGACTTCTTCCTATCTGAAAATCAAGCTGCTTACGACCATTTGATGCATCAAATTGCTTTTTAATTCTCCTTCTCTTGCGTCTTTTCTTTGTGGTAGGCTATATCACCGATGACGTGGAACATTCTGCTTCAAAACTCTTAGATGAAGTATGTAAGATATGCGTGACATGTCTTTTTTCATTTTGCATCTGATTTTTATCATTTTCAATTTTATCCGAGTTACCTTCAATTAACCACTTTTCAATGGAACAAATGACCTCCTCATAATAAGATGGAGCTCGCTGCAGTAGATAAGGAGGCTTTTGATCTGTCGACGTCTCCTTGTTTCTTTCATCCTCTGACCGATGTTGAGATTTCTGTACTTGTATTGTTATGGCATCCATCTGGGTAAAGTGTTCAAACTTCATAGCACTGACCTCCTTGGCATGGTCTTCCTCTATGCTCAATAACTTATTTTGTAGACATATCTGACTAGCTTCCATATCTTTTATTACTTTGTCATTCTTTGATTTTATGCCCATGAAACAATTTTGCATATGGTTTATGTCTTTCTTATGATTTGCTTCCATGGTAGCCAACTGATTCTTATAATCGAATCTCATGATGGTCATTTCTTCATCCATAGTTAATAACTTGTTTTGCATAGAATTAATTTCCCTGTCATGATTAGCTTTCATGGTTTCCATCTCCTTATCTCGCTTTTCCAGGTGGATGTATAAAGTTCTCATATCCTTGACGTAATCAATTACAAATTTTTCTTGATTAAGCTCCATATTTTTTACCAGCCGCATTAGTTCTTCTATAATTTTCTTCTCATTTTCCCTTTCATTGTCGACACTGATTTGATAACTTGTTCCGGCTTTTCCACTATCATGTATTTGATCTGCAATGGTACAGGTGGATGGCACATTCTGATATGGAGAATTGTCTTGAAATCTTTCATCGACAGCTAGATCATTCACAAGCTCACTTTCATTCTGTTGCATAATTTTAGGGGCACCATATCTATCTTTAAAAGCATTGACAATGTCTTGTAAAGAAGTGAAAGAATCTTCAGGACAATTATTAAACCAATTCAAAGCATCACCCTCTAAAGAAAAGGAAAATAGACGCATTTTGACATCTTCATGATCATAGTGGGGAGAACTACAATATATGAGCATTATACAAGAAAACCTGCATAGATGCTTTCTAACAGTGACTGGATCACCACTTGAGAACAAAGACAATTTATGAATGGCGATTTCCGGAATTTCATGGAGAACATCAGTAAAATGACACGGGGTAAATGAATAATCCATGATGAATTAACGAGGGACCAAATGGATGATAGAGAGAGACCTCTACTCAAGAAAATCAAGAGATCCACAAGAAGCGAGCTTCGATTAGAAATTCTTGTAGAAATCTGAAAGAAGTGGAGTCGCCACTTGAAGATGAATGTAACTCTAGGATCCAAAAGATAACAAACAACCGGATATAAGGGGGGCTTCTTGTCTGGGAAATAATAAATGGAAGAAGTGGAGTACCCAAACAAGAAACGAACTGAGAAGTCCAAGTGCTAAAGGTGCAGATGAAACGATTAACGAGATGACAAAAGATAGGGCGATGAAAAGATCAAATGACGCCAGGAAATGTTGTGCCGCTTGATAGGCTAATGAATGGCGGAAAATATGAGATGATTAAAAACGATGAGGAAATGTCGTGAGGACCAAGGACAGAAAAAACTCTATCCCTGACAGCGGCGCCAAAAAATGTTGTCGCACAGAGTATCTAGGCATCGCGACAACGCTCAGAATAAAGGCTGTCACTCTTAAATCCTTACTCACTCTGTTTAGACTCTCTCCTAGACAAGTCAAGGAGGATAGTCCCTAGGTGAATAGATGAGGATAGCCTGTGAAAAACAGACTCTAGGAGATTTTAATGATGGACAACTTGATGAATTTAAATGATTAAATCAAATTGATAGATTAAACGCCAAAGTAAACAAGACATGACCATAAGATAGAAATAATTTTAGACCAGTGCCTTCGATATCTGAATTAACCATCAATAAAACAAGCTATCCAGAACGATTTTCAACATGTGATGAAAAAGTGACAATAACACTGCGGCATGCAAATAATCCTAGATCTAAAATGATTATTGTTAATGACCAAGAATTAATCAATCTTTTCCAAAAGCCAATATGATTTATCACACTAGACTATAGAAGAATCATGAGAAATGCATTTAATAACACCAAGGAACTTTATAAATTTAAATTTTTATTATTCCTTAGGCAATAATGTTTAATAGTAACTGAAAAATTTTAAATCTTTTAATGTGACGAAAAAATGAGAAGGGCCTAAAATAAAAAATTTAATGGGCCATAGGCCACATTTAAATTTTCTTAACGTTAAAGCACAAACCCTTTCTATCTTATTTTAAACTCCTTAGTCACCAAACTTCTATAAATTTTTATGATTTTTTAAATGTTTAGGATTTTAAATATTTTAGATTTTTTTTTTAGACTTTAGAATTTTAATGTTTTAATGTGAATTGAAATCTTTTTTAAAATTTTCTTTGAAATCACAATTAAAATCATAAAATGAAATAAAATGAATCTAAATTCTGCGCTAATCCTAAACTAACATATATACATAAACTAAACTAAATCTAAAAAAAATCTAAACCTAAACTAGTGCACACATGAAATAAAGAAAATATCGAATGTTATTTGCTGTTGCAGGTCCACGGGAGAGAGAATAGAGCTGCGAGTTAGGGAGCTGTAGTAGCAATGGGAGATTGGACTGGCAGAATGGTGAAGGGACGGAGGAGAGAGGGTTCAAAGGCTGCATGGAGAGAAGCAAACGACGGAGGAGATTTTCGAGTTGCTAGACAGACGCAGGTGGAGGGAGCAGCAAATAAGGTTAAGGGGAAAGGAGAAGAGCTCACGGGAATGAAAGCCAACGGTAGCAGAGGGTGGAAAGTGTGGAGATGGTGCGATGGTGGGAAGAGCACTGCATGTGGAGTAGTGAGGAAGGTTTTGATGTGCGGATTGTTGAGGGAGATGGATTGTTCGTGGAGCAGCAGAACAATGGGCAGTGAGGAAGGGATGAGATGGGTAGCACAATGTATGGCAGCACAGATGGAAGAAAACATAGGTACAGTGAGGGGCAGCATTTGCTGCGGTGAGGATTTCGCTACGGATGGGAGATGAGGGTTTGCTAGCAACGGAAAGAAAATGAATCCAACGGATTAGCAGGTTGAGGCTTTGACATTGGACGTGGCTCTAAAAGAGGGCTTGATGGCAGGTGTTGTGGATCTAGAGGGTTTGAGCGACAGAAATGGTAGCAGATAAGGTTGCATACAATGGGCAGCAAGGAAAGGTTTTGGTGGAGAAAAGAGTGAGGAGCTGGAGGTAATACGCAAGGGAGGAAGGCTGCAGCGTAGGACAGTGAGGTAATGCATGAAATGGCTGGAGAGTTTGTTTCAGGTCCAGGGCAGTGTAGGTAGTAAATGGACGCAGATCAATGGATGAGGGCAACGTGCTGCTGTATACTGGTCTTTGATAGTGATAAAAAATGAAGACACAGTGGATGATAGTGAATAGACAGACTTTCCTAGAAAAATCGAAAATACTTCAGCTTAAAAATCACCAGTCAAACCCTAAAACTTTTCCAGACTGCGAAACACTGATAAATATTCCTAGAAAACAATTTTAATGAACCCTCGAGATCCAGATCTTACCCGCCAAGGCCTAGATCTGGATCTGCACAACTTTCAGCTCCAAATCTGCAACCACTGCTGTAACAAAAAATACACCCAAACGATATACACAAAGACTCAAAAAACACCAAAACCCTTAAAACCCAAGTCAGAAAACAAAAAATAATTACAGATCTATGTACATAAATGGCAGATCTATTAGATCGAAGGAGTGTGAGTCTGACTACATTCGCAGATCTGATGATTTGTGGCTCTCAACAGCCAGATCTGACGATTTAGCATAGAAAAATTAAATTTAGAATTTTAGAGGAGGTACTAAGCTTGAAACCCATCATGCATCACCCATAAAAATAATATCTTATGATAAGCCTGGGATCAAATTCAAACTAGGCTCTTCAGAAAACACGGATCAGGAGTTGGTTGGTTCAGCCGAGAACTTCCCCAAACGCTTGATGATCTAATAATCAAGGATTTTCCTACAAAACTCAATTCAGTCGTCAACATAGAGCAAGAAAACGATAATAAAATTCAAATCTAATAGAGATACCTGCTATTATATTCAAAACTTAAATTACCATTCAAACCCCAACGACTGAGTAAGATACCTGTACTCAGATCACTCTTCAGAAAGCTATATCAATGGCCAAAAATAAATATATGCATGAAAATACTACATATTACAACATTTCCATGAAGAGTAACACCAACAGAAGTTAACCCCAAAGTCTTTCTTAAAAAGATTACAAGAGAGAGCTTTTCGCTTAGTACACGATTAAAAGATCGGATGATCTCAACTGACAACTGATCCCCTATTTAAAGATAAATTTCCCAACGGCTAGTTCGATGGATCCTTGTCAAAGTGATTTGGACCATTGATGAGGATCAAAATTTCTTTTAATCTCATCCGTCGAAATTTTAAATATTGAGGAAATTTCGAATTTTTCAATTAAATGCATTTTAATAAATTCAAAAATTAAAATTTTGCATGTATTTCCTCAAAACATTGACTTTGACTTAACCCCAAGGACCTAAGACGTAAAATTTAGCAAAATAATCAATTAACCTTAATCCCTGGATCAATTAAGATTTAAATTTTTTAAGGGATCCACGAATTTTACCTTTGGAAAATTTAAATTTGTTTATGACCTATGACCTATGAGGGGATAAATTATTTTTTTAACCCCCAAGACATTTTAAATCATGATTTTTTACATTTTTTTACATCTCAAGAGGGAAAACGCATTTGACCAAGACCCTCACAGACTACCCAGTTCTACAACACAAATATAATCTAGCAGATCAAACAATTTGTAATAAAATAACCTAACTAAATAGTTAGGATTATTCCCAAGTTACTTTTACATAGACTCAATCTATCACGCTAGGGCTCCCCTAATATTCTAGTGACAAAATCCATTCCGGATTTGGGGTAGACTGAACGAAAATTCTGTCTATCATGGATCGGTGAGACAAAAAACTTTCCTGAATGTATATCGTCATCAGAAAAATTAGGTTTACCTAGGCAATTACATACACGACACAGATATGCTAAGATTATTTACAGTTTACACATGCAAAAAGGGTTTACAATATAAGATGATCCTCAGGTTGATGGTGATCGCTGGATGGCAGGAACACATTCATTAGGCGTTATCCGTTTTGCGAAAAAGGGGGTATACTGCTATGGGTAGTTGACATGTAGTGGTTAACAGGACTACAATGCAGAAAATGTATAAACTTAGCTATTCACACTAAGAATGCCTCTAGATTATGGATTGACAAGATTACTAAATATTCCAAATACCTGTGCATTTTTTTTAATTTGACAAAAAAAAAAAAATTCAGAAGAAAAAGACATAGGTTTATATTTAGTACCAGTACAAAATTCATAATTTATACATACATCTAGTCATCAGTTCTGGGACAGGAAAAACTCCATGTCCAAGAGTATAATGCCAAAATCCTCTAAGCATGAAGGTTCATAAAAGTAACAAAACATTGTCATAACTGTCATAAAGTGTATCTGTCTAAGTATGGCAGTGAGTAAACAAAATTCATCAAAAATAAATAGAATTATACTGGAGCTTTAATAAATACTATGGAAGCAGAATGGAGCCCTCATCTGCAAGAATGTTGTCCACCAGATATTGAAAGTGCATAGATTCGGCTGCCACAATGAGAACTCTTTTCGACATTGCATTGGTTCATTTGATTGAAACTTAGGAAAATAAAAATAAGAATAAGGATGAGAAGCTTCTAAGAGACGGAGATCAAGTCTATTTTAATCTTAGCCGTTGAATAGGGACTTAATCTCGGTCGTTGATTCATCAACAACAAAAGTATAAGAGGAGGCTTGAGGGTCAGTTGGAGATATACTGAGGGAGCGGGGTTTGCTGAGAAATTCGAACTAGAGATCTGGATTGTAGTAAGAGGCAGTGAGTACATAACAAAGAAGCAGGGATAGTGTCAGAGGACCAGTGCAGAGTGCAGAGAGGCAGACGCAAAGCCAATCAGAAAGACGCAAAGGCAATTGGATTGCGCAGTACTAGAAGGTTTGTATGGGTGACGCAAAAAAGCCAAGTGCTGATGCAAAGGGTTTGGGAGCTGCGTAGAGGCTAGATGGGCTGACGCTGAGCCTAGGGGGAGCGCCGGAGGATTTTATGGTATTACTGTCGTGTGGTTATCTGTGTTGGGTGAGCCAGTTTGGCACCCTAGTTGTACTCGAGAAAAGTTGATTAATAAAATCGTCCTCTGCTGCACCAATTTTCCCGCATTTAGTTTTTCCGGGGACAATTGTCCAAAAATAACTGTGTTGATGTGTTTAATTCTTGTGCATGTCTTTGTTTCTGTATAATGGTGTGATATCTGCAGTAGAATTTATTTTAATATTTACTGAACGGATCTCATAAATAACTTATTGGAAAATAAGTAGGTAAAATAAATCAGTCTACAATAATAGAATTTTCACATGGTATCAGAGGAAAGAATTAGAGACAGGAAGGGAAAATCCATTATGGGTCAAGATCATGATGCAAAGGCATCTACATCGCGAGAGTCGTGTAGATTTTCAAAAAATTGCACAAGAGATAGAAATTTTGATTTCTCTATGGTCGCTTCCAGATTGGAAGAAGAAGTTGCTTGTGTAACAAGCTTTGCATTATTAGAGGTATGGTATATAGACAGTGGAGCTTCCTAGCATATGACAGGAATCTGGGAATGTTTCTCAGATTATCAGGAGGAAAGAATGAATTTTCAAATCAGCATGGGGAATAAGGCAAAGTGTACTCTAGTAGGGAAGGGTACCATAGTTTTTCAAACAGAAACAGGAGAGAGGTTCCGAGCTAATAATGTGCTGCATGTGCCAATACTCAAGATGAAATTATTTTTCGTATCACAACTTCAAAGCAAGGGCCATGACATTTTCTTCATTAAGGAGAAAGTATACGTCAAACACCCCAATTTGAAAAAGAAAGTGCAAATCGGAATCAGATGTAACAGGTTGTACAGGTTACAGCGAGAATCACCATGGGGTGCTGAGAATTCTCAGGAAAACTATAGCAAGAGTTCCATATCTTAGTACAGAACGAGATGATGTATCTAGAGGTTGTGCTCTGGGCAAGTATGCCAAAGCAACATTTCCTAGAAGTAAAAACAGGGCCAAGAGTGTACTAGGATTGATACACTCATATTTGTGGACCAATGCCCACTAAAGCTCTTAGTGGTGCCGAATACTTCGTCACCTTCATCGATGACCACTCCAGAAAGACTTGGATTTATTTTTTGAAAACTGAGGACGAGGTTTTCATTTGATTCAAAGAGTTCCAGGCTCTGGTGGAGAATCTGACGGGAAAGAAAATAAAAGTTTTCCGCTTAGACAATGGTGGAGAATATGCCGATAAAGACTTCACTGATTTTTGCGCTAGGGAGCACATTAGAAGAGAGTGGACAACTCCGTATAATCCAGAGCAGAATGGAGTAGCAGAAAGGAAGAATATGACTATCGTGGAAGCAACTAAGGCCATGATGTATGATCAGGATATGCCAAAATTCCTGTGGGCAGAAGGATGCAGCATGAGAGTTTATGTCCATAATAGAACTCCTCATAGGGCATTGGGCAAGATTACACCAGAGAAAGTCTTGACCAGGAAGACACCTGAACTCAGTCATTTCAGGGTATTTGGGAGTTTAGCATATTGTCGTATACCCGAGGAGATGAGGAAGAAGTTAGATCAAACTGCAGAGAAAGGATATCTAGTGGAATATAGCGAGAACGCTAAGGCATATAGAATCTATCTTCCAGGGAGCAGAAAGCTAGTAGTCCGATGAGATGTGAAGTTCATGGAAGATAGGTCCTTCAGAAAATCTCGAGAAATGCCTTCCGAGGAGCAGTCAAAAGATGAGTCGTTGGTCAAACCACTTCAACCAGCGGAAGCCAAGAATTCTCCTATAGAACAGGAAGAATCACAGGAAGAGGAGGAGCTAACAGAGGCACCTACTACTAGGGGAAGAACGAGCAAGGAACTCCGACAGATTCTGTGGGATGAAGAAGATTTCATTTGTGCAATAAGGAACAATTAAAGGGAGTGAAGACAACCAGATAGATATCAGGCCTTAGTAGCTCAGGATGGGGAGCCTTCCAACTTTCATGAGGCCGCTCAAAATCAAGTTTGGATGGATGCAATGGTAGAGGAGTATAGCTCTATAATGGCGAATGATGTCTGGGAAGTAGTGCCTAGGCCTCAGGACAGATCAATGGTAGGTTCGGGATCGATCTACAAGATTAAATACGCTGTAGACGACAGTGTAGAAAAATACAAAGCTAGGTTTGTGGCTAAGGGGTGTGCTCAGAAGGAAGCAATAGACTACGAAGAGATTTTCACCCCAGTAGTCAAGTATACATCTACTAGAACCGTGATATCTTTTGCAGCATAGATGGGATGGGAGATTCATTAGATGGATGTCAAACGACAGTCTTGAATGGGGTGATAGAAGAGGAAGTATACATTGAACAACCAAAGGGCTTTGACACACGTGAGAGGAACTCTCATGTATGTAGATTGAAGAAATCCTTGTATGTGCTCAAACAGGCACCTAGAGCATGGTATGGTCGAATTGATGGCTACTTGCAGAAGATGGGGTTCGTCAAGAGTGATGTAGATTCCAATCTCTACTATTTGGTTGTAGAGAATGAGTCTCTAATCCTAATATTATATTGTGGATGATCTCTTCCTGACAGGATCAACTAGGCTCATCAAGGACTGCAAGAAGAATTTAGCCACAGAGTTTGACATGAAGGATTTGGGATAGATGCATTATTTCCTGGGATTGGAAGTTTGGAAACAGAAGGATAAAATATTCCTTGGACAAGGGAGATATGCTACAGAAATCTTGAAGAGATTCAGGATGCAAGACTGTAGGCCGATGCTACTCCAATGATCACCAACTGGAAGAAAATTGATGCATCAGAAGACAAAGATGTTGATCCCACCTTATACAGGCAGCTCATGGGGTCCCTGATGCATCTGGTCAATACCAGACTACACATTTGTTATGCGATCAACACCCTCAGCCTGTTCATGGTGGAATTGAGGAGGGCTCATTGGGCAACAACCAAGCATCTTCTCAGATATATACAGGGAACAGTCAATTATGGAATCTTGTACACCAGAAGTAATGATATCAAATTGAGTGAGTAGATTGATGCAGATTGGGTTGAGAGTTTAGTAGATCGGAAAAGTACCTCTGGGTACTATTTCAACATTGGATTGGGAATGACCTCCTGGTGCAGTAGGAAACATAAATCCGTAGCTCTGAGCTCAATTGAAGCAGAATATATGGCTGCTAGCACAGCCTCGTGCGCAGCCTTATGGCTTAGAAAATTGCTTGGGAACCTATTCAGGAGAAGGATGGAAGCGACCAGGATCATGTGTGATAATCATAGTTGCATCAAGCTCTCTCAGAATCCAGTATTTCATGATTGGTCAAAGCACATTGATATTCGATGTCACTTTGTCAGAGACTGTCCAATGAGGAGCTGTACAATTGAGCTACATTCCTACAGGAGAACAGGTGGTAGACATTCTTACCAAGGCTCTTGGAAGAACAAAGTTTACTTATTTCAGGGAGAAGATGGGGATGATAAAGAATCCATTTCAGTAGCAAAAGTGGGTATTTTTCAGTTGTTGCAGTGCAGCAGTTACAAGTGCTAGGTGCAGCATGGTGCATCATTTGAGAGAGAGCTATAGTGCAGATGCAGTGTTGGGAGGAACGACCAACAACAACACCAATGCATAGGGAGATGCAATGCAGAGGTAACCTTGGCAGCGGTGGAAGCCATGGGTAGCAGTACAAGAGGATGCAGTGCAAAGGATGTTGGGCAATAGGCCAAGCATCAACATAGGTATCGGTGACAGATGATCAGGGTAATGTTTAGTGGTGGAGTTATTAAAATAATTAATATTTTTAATGAGTTCCTATGTCTAAACTTAGGAAAATAAAAATATTAATGGGTATTAATAAAGATAAGAATGAGAAGCTTCTAAGAGATGAAGATCAAGTCTATTTTAATCTTAGCCATTGATTAGGGACCTAATCTCGGCCGTTGATTCATCAACAACAAAGGTATAAGAGGAGGCTTGAGGGTCAGTTGGAGATATACTGAGGGAGACCAGTCAATTCGATTTATGGAGCAGAGTTTGCTTATAAATTCGAACTAGAGGTCTAGATTGTAGTAAGAGGCAACGAGTACATAACAGAGAGGCATGGATAGTGTCGGAGGACCAGCGCAGAGTGCAGGGAGGTAGACACAGAGCCAATTAGAAAGACGCGGACGCAGTTGGATTGCGCAGTAACTGGAGGGCCTATGTGGATGACGTCGAGAGGCCAAGTGCTGATGCAGTGAGGCAGAGTGCTGATGTAGAGGGTCTAGGAGCTGCGCAGAGGCTAGATGGACTGATGCTAAGCCTAGGGGAAGCGTCAGAGGATTTTATGGTATTGTTGTTGTGTGGTTATCTCTGTTGGGTGAGCGGGTTTGCCACCGTAGTTGTACTCAAGAAAAGTTGATTAATAAAATCCTCCTCTGTTGCACCAGTTTTCTCGCATTGGGTTTTTCTGGGGACAATTGTCCAAAAATAACTGTGTTGATGTGTTTGATTCTTGTGCATGTATTTGTTTCTATAGAATTTATTTTAATATTTACTGAAGGGATCTCATAAATAACTTATTTGAAAATAAGTAGGTAAAATAAATCAATTGCTGGAGTAATAGAATTTTCATAGTTATCTTATGGGTTGAAATTGTGATGTTGTTTATACCCAACCAAATTATAATAACCGGATTTTGTGTGCTTCAATTTTTGCCACCATTTTTGTATATGTTTGGTCATTTGATGTTGTTATTTTGGGCTTATATATATTGGGTGTTCTCCTTAAATTTAATTTGGCCATGACTGTTGTTTTTATATTATTTTGATTCCTTTAGTGCTCTTTGTAGCCAAATGTTGGGAGAGTAATCGACTGAAATTTTTTGAAGTGAATTTAAAAGTTAAAATAAAGATTAAAATTTAGTTATAAATATGTGACAAGTAGTGGCAAAATGTTTCCTTGAGGTGATTGGCAAGGAGATTTTAAAATTTACTTCCTCAACATATTCTCTACAAAAAGGATTCATCGAAAGAGTTAAAATTTTGAAAGATTCGAAATTTGACCTTGCAAAATTTATGGAGGTAACCTTTGTCCCTTGCCCTTTTTATTATGTTTTATATATGTTTTGTACTTAATAATTTATTTGAACGTTTTAGTTACATGTAGATTATTATTGCATCCACCATTGCTAAACGTTATTAGACTCTAGCTCAAGCTACATTGACCTACGCATCCGCCCGCACCAAAGTTGCCAGCTTCGCTAGGTTGCACATTTGCCACTAGCTAGATGTTGTTTCCTGCAATCGTCACCTTGTTTGCCAGCGTTTTTTCTGTCACTGCTACCCCACATTGCACTTGCAGTAACAAAATCATGTACCTTTGTTGCCATTGACCCTAGTTGTTGTAAAGATTGCCTCCATTTGCAGTTGCCTCTGCCACAATTGTGTTGCATTGTTCCTCTCTATACTATCATGTCACATGCCAAAACAAATTTACACCTTCATCAATGTTGACCATGGAACTGTCTATAGCAGTAAATTCCGCCACCACTCTATCCTTGGTCTAGTCGCAATCGCCCTATCCCATTATATTTTTTATGAAATCCATACAACATTGTTATGCCATCAAATACATTGAGGTGTTAATTACGACACGACTGTACACAACTGTATGTTAACCCTTAAATTAAATTTATAATCATTTATTTGATTATAAATAGAACTTTATAATTATTTAGATAATAAAAAAGGCTATATATAATTATCTTTTTAAACAAATTAATTTTATAATTAAAAAAGAAAAAGAGGTAGCAAGGTATTATAAAAATAAGACCTAAAATTATAAGTACAAAGTTTAAAGTGAAATATTATGGTATTTTTGAATGAAGGCAATATGGACTTAACCATTAAAGAGGAAAAAATGGAGACTAGCA
Source organism: Pinus taeda (assembly GCA_000404065.3). Classification (NCBI taxonomy): domain Eukaryota; kingdom Viridiplantae; phylum Streptophyta; class Pinopsida; order Pinales; family Pinaceae; genus Pinus; species Pinus taeda. The sequence continues at coordinate 22,072 of APFE031076314.1, read as the reverse complement.
ATAGAAGATTTTCAGAAACCTCACTCTGCTTTGCTCCAGTGCTATTTCAAATTAAGGGGACTTTTGTAGGAAAAGATGTTACTATTTTTATCTCTCTTGCCAAAGAAAAAAATATATAAACCCTAACCTTGGTAAGCAATTGGTGATTCATGAGTTCAATGTAATTGAAAAAATAGTCCATCGGGAAAAAACAATATGACATAACTGTTTACAATTAAATATTTGGGATTATATATATATATATGTCAATTCTCTGTTTGACCCCTATGGAGCAATCAAGATGACATGATTTTGGGTTCACTCTAGATGGAATTGCTTGGGTCATTTATTTTAAATACCAAGAAAAAATTTCCAACATTCTACTACAAGAAGAAAACAGTAATGCTACAAGACGCTACAGTAAAACTAAATTCAGTTACACCGAAAAACATGAAAGATATTTCAAAAGTAATTCTTCAAAAAAACAGAAGTCAATGTAAAATATGTAGAAGGAAGTTGAAAATATTCTTGCAAACAAAAACAAAGAAGTTACTCGCCTCAAGAACCACAACGAGAAATTACTAACTCAAATTAAGAAACTTAAAAATCATAAGAAAGCATTGAAAAACAAATTAGAAGAACTTATCACAAAAGAAATATCGAAGTCTTCAACTCTACTAGTTCAAGTTTAAGAAAAAGGAATGAATACTGATCCAGTCAATATCAAACTCAAGAAGGTGACAAACCAAATGAAGTTAACATTTATGCAGATATTTTTTCCACAAGAATAAAAAAAAACGTAATTTTTATTAATATTAATTAAAATTACATTTTTTAAGCACACTATTGTGTGTGCAACATAGTCAGTCCATCGAAAATGTAAAAAATAAACTAGTTCAGTTCGAGGCCATATTATGGATGATCCACATTATGTCCAAATCCAAAAATATAAAATGTTATGACCAAATACATCCCATCCACAAGAAAATTAAAAACATGTTTTGTTTTGAAAACAAAGTTCATGTATAAATTGAGCAAACAAAAATGAAGAAGTTACTCGCCTCAAGAAACACAATGAGAAATTACTAACTCAAATTAAGAAACCTAAAAATGATAAGAAATCATTGAAAAACAAATTAGGGGAATCCACTTTTGGAATCAGGGCAATGAAGGTTGAGTTTAAATTTGGAATCATATAACGCTCTTTGCAAGACTCTTCCACCACAACCAGGAAGTCTTTTCCCAAAATATCATAGAGACCTAGAAAAAATTCAATACCCCAACCGTTTGGCCCGAGGCTCTTGTTCTTTTGGGAACTTTGAAGGACAAAATTGAGCTCATCCTCTGATACTTCTGCCAAAATGTCTTGATTATCTTTGTCATTTAACAATCGAGGGAAAGGTAAGGTTGTTATATTGATTTCAGCAATAGTTTCCTCTTCCTGAGCAGAAGACAAATTTTTGAAATGATTGACACCCAAAGATGCCAACTCCGAGAATGTGGAGACATCCTTGCTAGCTTGATCTTTTAAGGACCAAATTGTGTTAGCCATCGTACGACATTTGGCGAATGCATGAAATAATTTGGTATTATTATCACCACATTCGAAACACACAACTCTACTCTTTAATCACCACTCAGCGTCCTGAAGCTCCAATATAAAGTTTTCTCTTTTCTCTAGCTGAAATAGAAGAGTTCTTGATTTTGCAAAGGCATATCCCTAGCTCCCCAAAGGAAAATGTCTTAATCTGATCTTCTATAGTCTTGAGTTCTAGAGCTTCAACTTCTTTCTTAGAGGTTTCCCATTCTATATTTTTGTTTTATTTTCTTGAGGTTCCTCACAAAATGTTTGCCCACAAAAATCCCAGAAAGTCGATAATATTGATCCCATTGCTCCATGACCATCTCGATGAAAGATACCTCCTTTAGCCATAAGGAGTTCATTTTGAATGGGCTAGAGGGTTTATGAACAACACCCCGTAATTCTAGAAATATTGGGGAGTGATTAGAAATACCACCCAAACCAATTAGTCCAATCTCTTTTGGAAGTGATCCATTATAATTTCAGTAAAGAGGAATCAGTCCAATCTCTTAGAAATACAGTCATGACCTATCCTCTTATTGAGCCAAGTAGATCGATGTTTGAGGGGGGCAATATCAATCAGGGATCGAGAAACTAAACAATCCCAAAAGTAATCAGCTAAAGGATCGACAGTCGCCCACTCCCTCCATGATTTAGAAGTGGTGCCCATTGAGACATTGAAGTCTCCCCCAACAATAATATGAGGCGAATCTACAAAGGAATTGTTGAAGAAAGACTCCCAGAAGGGTTTGCGATTTTGGAAAGGCCCATAAACATTGAGAAGGGAGAAGGAACAAGATAGTTATTTAGAGAACACTTCAACACCAAGCCCCGCAAAAATGATCCAAGTGTTAATTAGTTTAAAAGAGCGATTGATCCAACTGATCACCCCATAAACATTGAGAAGGGAGAAGGAACAAGATAGTTCTTCAGAGAACAATTCAACATTGAGCCCTACCGAAATGCTCCAAGAGTTAATTAGTTTAATAGAGAAATTGATCCATCCCACCACCAAAACCCTAGATCGGCCCATCGCATAAGTGCACTGACATTGCCAACCACGAAGAAGATTCCCAAGACATTGTATAATAAAGTGGCCTTGACTTAGGGTCTCTTGGAGGAATATGATTCCCGAAGAATCATAGCCAATAAAATGTTTCAATGTGAGTCTTTTGGGGAGGCTTGCCAATCGCTTATAATTAAAGGAGAGGATATTCATAGAGAAACAAAGGAGGGGGTTGCAATTGCCCTAGGAACCCCAAATATTGAAGCTTGTCCACGTTGGCATGCTCCTTTTCCAAGGTAATGATGGACTTTCGGCCTCGGCCATGAGATTTCGGACATGTAAGATGAAACTGCCCTAGCCCAAGGTTAGAAGGTTATTTAAAATGACCATTAGAGCATGGTCGAAGGTTATAGGAAGAAGAGTCTTATCCCAATAGAAAGGAAAGAGAGTGAGATGGGGAGGTGATGGGAGACGAGAGATCACATTGAGGGATTGATAATGACCAAAGGACTCGAGAAAAAATTGAAGAAAGATCAAGAGAGGATAAAATGGGGGATTGAGGAGGATCAGTAAAGAGGCCACCACTAAGATTTTCATATGAAGAACCATAATTATAGACATGAGAAAATGCAAAGGAAGGGAAGGAAGTAGTACCGAGAACAAGGTGCTCCTAAGGGGATGCCAAAACCCCATCCACGACCATGGAATCTAGCACAGGGGTTGCAACCGTAGAAACGAGCTCTACCAAATTCTGAGGGTGAGTACCCGATTCCCCACTTGAAGTAGACGGATCATTTGGGAGACCAACATCCTTCCATAATAGGTTTTCCTCATCCACCTATACCAACTAAATCATGGGGCATTTTTTGACAAGATGACCATAGTGGTGCCAATGAGAGCAACGAAAGGGCACTCCGTCATAGTCTAGATCTTGAATGTTCTCTTCACCATCCCGCAATACTATTTCCTCAAGAAGACCCTCCATGAGGTCCACCAAAACCATATTACAAGCCATCAAAAAAGTACCAGATGTAAGATACGAAGTGTCATGAGCTAGATAAGTGCCAATGTAGCTACCTAGATCTTGAAAAACCTCATCCGCTTAGTAGTCCAGAGGAAGCCTCCAGAAGTGAATCCAAACCGACACAAAATTTGAGTACTCCTTTCGAGCGTTAAACAAAGGAGACCAAAATTTAAAAATTAATAGAGATGAATCTATATGCCAAACCTTCTCCACTATAGAATGACATCCTCAGTGGTAGCAAACTCAAGATGAGTCCAACGCTTGTGAAGAATTTCCACCTTAGGTGCTAAATGGACTAAAGGAGTGATGTCTTGAGAAACCCACATCCTAAGGGTTTGAATAGAGAACTGCCTACCTTGAACCCTACCCAAAAGGGAGGATTCAGCCTTCCTTGGTGCCTTTTGTGAAATACCAGGGCTTTTGCAAACACATAAGCACCACGGCGTTATACTTTTCAAACACCGGTGTTGTTTGCATCTAATGCCCTGGTGCATAGTAGCATAGATTGTACGACCCGATGCATTGTTAGTATTAAAGCATTGGTGCTTTTATAAAACCAATTTCCTAGTGCTCCAAAATATGTTTTCCAACCTCGATGTTATTATTTAAATTAACAACACCGATTTTTTATATATTATTAGCACACTGGTTCTTTTATACAACTCGTCAGCATTGGTGCATTATTATGCATAACAAATTGGTGCCTTGGAGAAGATAAAAGCACCAGGGCTGCAAGATATATTTTCCTTCCCTGGTGCCATTCCTGAAAAGTACTACCCAGGGCATTTTTAGAATACATAAGCACTGGGGTCATATACTTTTCACGCACCGGTGTTGTTTGCATTCAACGCCTCGAAGCATGCTATCATAGTTTATACAAGGAGGTGCATTTTTATTATTAAAGCATCAGTGTTTTTTATAAAGTTAATGCACTGGTGCTCCAAACGTTTGTTTCCATTCCCAGTGCTTTTATTTAAATTTACATCATTGGTGCTTTTATATTAGTACGCATTGGTGTGATTATTCCACTGGGGGCACTGCTAAGAAAACATCCGCTAAAACCTCCGGTCACTCAAATTTTTTAGTTGTGATGAATTTTTGTTATTAGCTCCATTAAAAAATCCGCTACCACAAACAAATGTTGTAGCATAGGTTTTTTTGACAATTTTTGCCAATTTTATAAAATGCTAAAAACCTCTATTATAATCTCCGCTAGAAGGTATTTTCCTTGTATTGGAACCTTGAACTGTCTTGATCGCCCGTTGAAATGTTCCCTTGAGTAATCATTCAATGAGATTTATGAGTTGTGCCCATTCCTCCTCTGTTGGAGAAGTCAAATCAACCATGCTTCTAAAAGCTTCATCCACTTTTGTGTACTTATGAAAAGTTGGTTTGACAAGAAATAAATGTTTGATTTCATAATAAACAAAAGGATCATCTGATAATTTTTCAAGAAAACTCCAACCTCTTATAGCTCCCTATACTCCAGTAAATTCTGATTAACCCATTGCTACTCTATTAAGTGATCTTTGATAATATTCTTTTGTTATTGAAATCCAGCCTTGAGAATTTTTGAAATTAGGCAGGTCTCTTTCTTGCAAAACATAAAACTATCTATAAATTTTGTTCACTTGCATTTGCAAGGTTTCACAATTGTCCTTCATCTGAAACGTTAAATTCTTCTTAGTCAAAAGACTTCTAGTTTGTAGAACTGCGTTGATTCTATCTTCAATTCCCAGTTCTTCTAGCTCTTCTCTTGTCTTTGTATTTATAAATGTAATTATCTTGTTTGCTTGGTTCAACTTATTGCCTAGCTCTTCTTTAATCTCATCAATGGATTCTCCTTCTCTCTTTAGCAATTCTTCATGTTCAACAACAATATCAATTGATGTCCATATATCAGATAATGAATAAATTATTTCCCTTCAGATTATTTCTTTATGCCACATTAAACATTGGGCATCGTCAAATTGGCTTAACTTCCATTCAAGTTGTTTCTGCCACTAGGAATTCTTTTGGGTTTCAGAGACTAAAGAATTATCAAAACTAATTTTTGCATTCCTATATTTTTCCAAAGCTACCTTTAAATTATCAATTTCTTGATTTTTGAAACTTAGTAGAGACAATGCTTCAGTCACTTCTTTTGTTGGATCTTTTCCTGTTGAACCTTCTTGTGATGCAGAAGTCGCTGTGGTACCTAATTACTCTTTCTCCTTAAGCAATTTTCCCATCTCCATTTCCATCTTCTATATCTGTATGTCTTGCTCAATTATGGTTGATAAAAGAGCCTATTTCTCCCTTTCAAGTTCTCCAACTTCCTGTGTCTGAGGATGTTCTATAGTTGGTAGCTTCAATATTTTTCTAAGAGCTTGGATATCAACGTTTTTATTTTTGACAATTTCTAGGGCAACATCAATATCTGAAGGATCCAAACCCATTTTAATAAAAAGGTATTCCAATGATTTAATCTTGGTATATTTTGCTAGATATGACATCCTCTCCATTTTGAGCTTAGAAAGAGTATTATTTAATGAATTATGTAACTTTGATACACTAATGGTTGAAATGGTCAAAGAAAAATATATCATTTCTCCGGTCTGTCTGTACAAATCAATTTGATCAATAGGATGAATTTGTTTAATATTAAAAGAGAGCACAAATGTTTTCTAATCTTCAGTAGATTAAGCTCCAAGGATATTGGGTTCAAGAAATGCAAATTGAAATTGGCCCTTTTCAATATCTAACGCTGAGAGCAAACTATTTTTTGTGGAAGAACTCTGTTTCCAAAATTGAGTATAAGTTATTGCTTTTAAATACTCATTCTTCTTCTTAATTTCTAGAACCTTAGAGAAAATATTTTGATTTATTTTGATTAGAAGGAGTTAAGGAAGAAGATTTCGCTGTTGTTGTATCTATTTGCCGCATCTGGAAAACAAGCTCACTTGCAAGTATAACTTTAGTTGGTGAAGAAACACATGATGATCTAGTCTCTGGCATAATTTCTTCTATATCTTTTGTTTTCTGTCTTTTATAGACTTTGAACTAAGCACCTTCTGACTCTGAAATATGCTTAGATGTACTTTTTAGTTCTTTGTCCTTTTGTTGGGGTGTTTACAATACACTGAGTCTAAATGGTTATTCTATTGACTGTTCTCTTGACAGGTCTTGTAGAGTATTTTCCTCCCATGTCTCCCTACTAGCAAAATTTTTAACTTCTAGTTTAGGTATATGGACATATGGAGTAGAATTTTTTTGAGTTCTCATGGTTGAAATTCTCCCTATCGTATCATATGGCTAACCGACACCTAGTCTGAACTTTATTTGTGTCAACAAGTACTCAACTTCCTTGTATGCTTCTCTAGTATTCACAATAAAAGGACCTACTTGTGCTTTGAGTTTAAACAAGGTTTCTTTCTTCCTTACGAGGAAGTGAATTTGGTCAACATTAAGACTTTGTTTGATAAACTCAAGGGCAATGATTATGATAGGAAGAAAAGTTGGTAATTGATAAGGAGGGAGCTCATAGCCATAAACTATAATTTTAGTAAAATCTTTGTACAAATACCAGTCGCCTGGCATGGTTTTTTCACTAAGCTACAAAATTCTTTTAATCTTTGGTGATATTTTGGTAACACTATCATTGTCTAAAAGGCTAATACTAACATGAAGAAACTGATCTACAAAATCACTTAAATAGAACTCCTCAGAGTTTTTCCTGATTATTGATGTTCAATGAACCCCTGGCCATTGATTAACATTCAAGTCTTACTTCTACAATTGCACTTGAAATCTCTCTAATTGATATAATAAGAACAAGTAAACCAACACACACTGATTTTTGAAAGCTATTTCAGTTCCAAAATTAAAAATTGTTCATGAATAATTCCTGAAAGAAATTGACTAAAGTCAAATAATATTGTTGGTTTCTTCACTAGTGATCAAATGGACAGAAATCCCAATATGACTTCATCTACAACCTCATCACTGTCATACCCTAACAAGCAACATAACATGGAAATAGTCTGTCTAGAAATTTTGGGAAACATAGATGAAGGATAAAAGGGATTGTTCTTAGGAATTCCTGCTTCTTCTGGCATAAACGACTCAAATATAGAAGTTAAATTTCGAAAGATCATTTTTGATAAATATCTAATATCTCACTTGAAAAAGGGTGCAAGGAATTGGGAATAGAAATTTGTAAAGCTTACAGGATTCATTATGAAGTTATATATAATAACGACTCTCCATTATTGCTATGATGGCTTTCTCACTTGGTAAAACTTTGTCTGCACACCATTCAACGAATTCTGGGAAATGATGGGTTTGTGGGAAAATGAATTAGGGCAATAAATATTCCCAAAGGGAAAATTCATCATTGTTGTCTTGGAATCATTGAAAGAGACAATTTTGAATTTCATAAAAGGTCAAATTCACACTTGGTTTCTATGATTTTGGATCCCATATCAATTAGTGGAATTTCGTCAATTCTAATAGATCTAGAAGAAGGTGTAGATTTTAACTACGTTTCAACTTCTTTCTGTTTCTCAGAACTCATCATTGAATATAAAAGAAAGTGAAGAGAACACGAATACTTGTGAAATAGTAGCACTGAAACTCTCCTGCAATCACTAGTTCTCTATTCAATAAAATACATTGCTCAGGTTCACTGTAATGCTAAGAAAAGATAAATGAAATAAAGAAATTATGGCAAGACTATTGGGCATTTTTTACACTACAATCAACACACTCCTAAATTTTGCTTACACTTGAATTTTGGAGCCTATTGAGGATCTTATGATCTGTCATCCCATGGTCACTTTATGGTGGGTTAATTTTTTGAAAAATGTGTAAGTCTTATTCTCAAGTTCTAATTGTCAAATTCACTTCCTCACACATGCTCGGTCCTTAATGAATTCACAAGTGCACCCATCTTCTACAAGATTAAGACAAGTATTGCACAATTCTTCAAAGTAAGGCTTTCGCAGTCTCTAGAAATAGAGCTTACACAATGCTCAATTACTGCAGTGACTGCACAGTCCATAAGGATAGTGCATTGCGCAATCTATGCTAACACTTAGTGTGCCACATCTCTTGACAATGTATCTCTCACTTCGGTTGCAATTGTACTTATATTTCGGTGAGTTTTCCCAATTGTCTCTTTTGCGCACCTTTGGTCTCACAAGTGTCGCTTTCACTTTCGCAACTATCTTTTTTGCTTGATTTCACTTTAACAAGTGTTGCTTTCACTTTATATTTTCTCTAGCATGTGTCACTTTAACTTTATTTAGCTTTTGCAAGTGTCATTTTCACATTTTCTTACTGTCGTAAGTGTTGAATTTAATCATTTCCACTCATGTATGTGTCACACCTTTTCACATCACTATAGGAAGCTCTAGCGCATTATTATGCATTTTATGGTCCTACATATCATAATAATATGCACTAGACACATTCCTACAGTTTAACGCACTTTTTGGTCACAGTCAACCCTTTTGTTGCAACTTGTATTCTAAGCGGCGCATGTAACGTTTCAACTGTCGCACTTAGAAATAAGTTTCGCTTTGCTATCGTTTCAAGGTGTAATTGTTGTGAATGAGTCATGTGCATTCTTCTGGCTTGTATGGATGGCATTCATGTGTGTGATCTATGTTTGAGTCCTGTTTGGATGATTTTCCCTCTCTTACTATACTAGTCCCACACTGCCATTCTGGAGCTCTTCTTAGTCCTCCTGCCTAGTGCAAGTTGTGAATGCATGAAACCCACTACAGGTGATGAGTATTTCTTATTCATGAGCCTAATTTATGATATCTCTCCCTCCCAAACTTGTGCACCCATCCTTCCTCAAAGTCAACTCCTATCATTATGCATTGAAGACCTTCAAAGCATGGTCACTAACCCTTATTGATTGCACTGACTCACTGCACTGAGCCTTCATTAGAGAAATGTTGAGCTAAAAAAATGGGTCTCAAATACAAAATGTACAACCAAAATAAACTTTATAAGAAACAATAGGATTTAAGATGATGATGTCAACCATGGCGGATGGTTCACCATTTTTTGAGTAAAAAAGTAAAAAGATTTAAAAAAAACTAGTTTTTCAACTTATCTCCTTACGATTTTACTAAAATTTTGAGCGGGAGAACTCATTGGATGAGGAATTAAATTCTACATCCAATGAGTGCTCCCACTTGAAAGTTGAGTAAAACCGCAGGGAGATAAGTTGAAAATATCTATTGAAAAAGTGGTTGTCTTTTTTCCCTCTAAACTTTGATGATGCAATCTAATCTTCTTTTATTATTTCTACTTATTTATAATATTAATTAGGAGGCCCATTTTAGACTTCAAAATTTCTCTAATGTGATCATTTTTGCCTTGCATCACGCATGGAGCACTTCTAGTTGACAAGAAGGACCTCCTTCGCCCCCTTGCAAAAGAAAAATGCGATATACAAAGGCCTTCTCCCTTTCACAACGCAGTGAACACCTTAAAGTAAAAGTGACCTAACCTTATGCTCCCTACCTCGGTAAATGATGGAATCTCCTCTTCTAGTGAGCCTCTTTTGCGCATGGTGCAGTTCTAGTGGACAATCAGTCCACCTATAGCTCACTACAACCTTCAATTGTGTAGCATAGGAGCCTACCCCTTGAGTACTGCATGTGTAACAGTTGTAGTGCGTGATATTTCCTTCTCTATTGCCTCACTACCACATGTTGCGGTTATAGTGGATAATGAAAACTCTCATGGATCATCGCTAAAGAGAACTATGCAGTACACTAAGTCTACCCTTCCTTCATAGTGCATTGTGTGTCTCAGTCAGCAAGCCATCAACACCTGCGCACTACAATTCTCCATTGTGGCATCCTCTTGTTCTTCTTGGAATTCTCTGTGCATGGAACAACTCTACTCCACAGTGAGACCTTCTTTATGTCATTGTGAGGCCAAGCTATGCATTCATGGTCTTCCTCTCCCTTGAACTTTGCGTAGTGCGCAATTTCAGTCAGCAAGCTCATCACATTGTATCTTACACTTGCCCATTGTGCTAGACCCTGGAAATCCCCTCCTTATAGCGCATGGCACAGTTCTAGTTGACAGTGGTGCCTTCCTCGGTCACTATTGAGCTCAACTGCACAATCCTCAGCAAGCCTTGCTTCCTCAGCCCATACATAATCCTATCACCTTCAACTTCTTCCATGAGAAAATTATGGATAAAATAGATGTTTTCAACATTTATCTTTCCTATCCACGAGTGAAATTCATTAGAAGGTGTACGACATCAATAGGGCAAGGCGACGCGTAAGGAATATGTCAAGGAGAAGTAACAAAGAGGCACAAAGAAGAACCATCATGAATACATGAAGAGATCCTAGACCATGAAAGAATGAAGGTATTTCATGATGACTCAGAAGGTCCCAATATCGATCCAAGACCCTTTGGAAGGTAAATATGAGGAACAAATCATATCTACCATCAAGAATGCAAGACATAGTAGCAAAAAGTATAGCTTGGCATTGCCAAATCACCATGAAGTTCCATGTCATCAATGCCAAGTTATGGCTTGTACAAGTGTCATCACAATGTCACATGTGTCAATGTGTTTTTCCATGTGATGTGGGATGTAACTAATGTATTATGAAAAGGAAAATAACAAAATGTAAATGTGTGGAAGTCCAAGAGTCACATGTGGACCAAAGAGTCAATAGAAGTTCGAAGGTCACTTAGGAGTCCAAGAGTTGTGAGGTTAAATCAAGAGTCATAGGGTACATGAAAGGTCATTCCTCTTGTTATAAAAGAAACCTAATAACTCAAGCAAAGTGCTTTTTGGAGGCTTAGGCTTTGGAGAGCTAACATTAGCTTCTCTAGCTTGGTATAAGAAAGAATACATTTCTTTGGAGAAGAAGAAGTGGTTAAATGTTCCACTAGTGGAGCTAGTTGATCTAGGTGGATATTGGTGGCCACCCACCTATTCCACCTAGACCTCCATTCCGTTTCATCTGTTTCCTTAATTATAGCAGCATTTACTATTTTTAGCATATTTTTGGGTCCTGAACTTCTGGAACTGTTTTGACGCCCTAAAAGACATTTTTTGAGGTTCGTAGTAGGCCCATGACAATGGATAGGGCTTATTGTAAAACCTATAGTATTCAGAGAGATATTTCCAATGAGGTATCGTACACGCCAAATGGAGATCATATGACCAAGTTACGATCCTAGGACGTTGGCTGCCCAACTAACCCCAACGAGGCCCAAGAACTCTTGGTGTTCCATCTCCTAAGGTTAGGGTTTTGGTTGTTTATAGTTTTCCCTTGTTGTTCAAAAATAAAAAAGAGCCTTGAGCCTCATTGTAACACAATTTAGAGGCATGTAGCCCCCACATCTCTTCTCAAAGATAAGCTACCATCGCTCGATTCCATTTTGTATGTAAGCATATTTTAATTCTTTGATATTAATGAAATGAAGTTTTATTTCTATTTTATCTATGTGTTTATGTTTGTATCTATATTCTGTTTCTTTCTTGTATAAGTTTGTATCAGTGGTATCATAGCGATCTCCTCTTTCTCTATTTTTGTTTGCATGTCCCCAATGAGGTCAAGGTATAAGGAGTTAGGGTTTGAACTGGTTGAACATTTGCAAGAACAATCTCGTAGACCTCGATGGCTTCCCATGAAAAAAGAAAAGAAATACGAGAGAGCGGGAGATCCTTTCAAAATATTGCCCAAAGAAACCCTCGAGCGACAAAGGAACGCATTGATGGATAACTTTAGCCAGATCCTTTGGTGACTACCCACAGATGACGCATCTTCATCCAACAGCAACTCTGGAGGTGCCACTCCCTTTAAGGTACAAGTCAACTTTGACACACCCATATTTAAAGGCTAGATAGACACTGATTTCGTAGATAGATGGTTAAATATGTTGGAAGGATATTTTTTGGTTCATGACTTTTCTAATCGGAAAAAGATTACTTTTGCACTTCTGAAAGATGCCCCCATGTCAAAGAATGGTGGGAAACATATTGTGAACAAAAGGACGAGAGAGAACCCTCGCTGTTTTCAACTACACCCACTTGGAATTCTTTTTGAGACACCATCAAGGAACAATACTACCCTGTTTGGAGCTATGAAGATAAATAAATAAAGTGGACCATGCTGCGACATGGAAGGGACCAAGATATTTTTCATACCCTTCGTACGAAGTTTGGTGTCAAGGATTCTTATCGGAATTTGGTACTCAAGTACCATGGCTGTCTACAAAAGTACATCTAGGATGAGATGGAGTTCCTAGACATCTCCTTGCTTGGCACCACCTATTGATACACAATCAAGATTGAGAAAAAATCTAAATAGAAGAATCAAGACTTTGGATCTGCGAATCAAAAGCAAGGGAAAGGCACCCCCAAATTGCAGAACAAAGGACAAAGCTAAGGCAAGGCAACCCATGACAACCTATCAAAGCTACAAACAAAGAACAACACCACGAAGACGAATAAGAACAAAAGCAACTTGTAAAAGATGTCCTAATTACAAGAAGACTCTTGAACGAGAGCAATCAATCTCAGAAAATCAGACCAAACAATGAGTGGAGGGTGACCTAGAAGCCCTAGAAACCCTAGAGAGCAATAAAGCTTCAAACACACATTAACAAAGTCAAGAGACAATTGCAGTCATACAAGCATAACAACCAAGACAAATACATGCTAGACACACTGGAAAATCATTGAGAGAGGACAAAAAGGTTGCGAACAAGAAGAAAGACCCTAATTTTTCTTATCCTCTGGGATCATCGCACCTGTTACAGGCAAAAGGGTGATGCAAGGGTATTCAGTGTGACTGTAATTAAAAAATCAGCGATGACATCGCAATTGTTAAGACTAAACCCGCTATGGGCGAGAAAAATGAGGGAAAATAAAAAGTCTTCAGTACCAGAACAGATTGAGTGTCCTCAAGCAATAACCAGTGAGTGAAAATAACTACAGAGAAGCAAACAAGTCAAAAAACTAACGGTTGGTCAAACTCATCATAGAATCAGGGTGAAGGATTGGATGGAAAGGGTTGTAGCCTCCCTAGTGGAATCACCATTTTGTTGTTTAGGCAATCATCTTTGCAGACAGAGGCGATCCCTCTAGCCCAATGAGTGGGACTAAGAACCTATGTGACAATCTACTAGACACTTTCCTAAGTTATAATCGAAATAGGAGAAGAGGAAGATGGCCTACCTCGTTTTGATGCTATAATATCCTCCTTTGTTGAAGACCTCGAATTGTTTGCACCATGGGCTCGGTCCTACTGCTCACAGTGTTTAAATGCATGCACAAGAGATCAAGACACAACAAATCATGCAAGTACAAATAGCATAATCGAAAGTAACCTACTTAACAGATCAAGGAGCATTAAGATAAATGATGCATTAACATACACATTTATGGAAAATGAACCAGCAGCTGTATATATTAATAGAAGAAAGGAGGAAGCATACAACCAAGCCTTGATGTCAATAAGATCTCCTTGAGTGAATGTCCAAGTCCAAGCTCAAGCTCTCCAAGCACTCCTCCAAGCGAAATGAGTAGCATGTAGGCACAGTCTCAACATAAGGGTGCAAATAGCCAAAGACAAACCCTTTGGGAATGGGAGAGGATGAATATATAGGCAAGGAAAGGGAGTTAGGATCTCTCCAAAGATAGGAAAAGGTCCTCATCTCAAGGAGGTAGCTTATAGGGATAAAACCAAAAGACCAAGTTGAGAGAACTCGACCTCATCCACTTCGAACAACCTCCAGCTCGTCGTTCTGGAAGCCTCTAGATCATGAATTTTCTTGTCCTCTTTGGGAAAATTGCCTTTTAGGGATCATCATTGGTATCCAAGCCAAAAGCATGATGGCATCGCGCAGCTAGTATAGTGCAACTAGCAACCATCATGGTTTTCAGTGTTAGGGGGGCGATGATGCCAAAATTAAGGTTTTAGAGCCATTTGCTTCAGAGGAAGCTCAAAGCATTTTTCCATCATTGTTTTAGGGAGGACCTAAGCTGCATATCTAGATGAGTACACTGCATGATGGTCATGTTTTGGGTACTTCGGGGTATGTCACGGGGAACTGCAGGAGGTGTGACAAAATATTGTGTAACACTCATGTATTACGATTTCTCCTTCCTACATCTATACACCCAATGTGGGGGCTTCCCTCATTATAGCTACCCTTGTAACATGGCATGAGGCTTGGAGCCTTCCTTGTTGCCTGACTCCATTCCACCATCATTTTACATGACACCTATCATTTTCCAGATGTACCATGGACCTGTTGCTCCCTTAGAGGTTGAAACCACCTAATAGGGTCCTTTTATTAACCTCTCTTGTTAAACAAGGAAACACCTGTACCTTCTAAAGTCCATTTGGAAGGGCATGCCATTATGAAGTGTCCACTTTTTCCCTTGGTTTGCAAGCTTAGTTACTCAATTGCACTAATGAATTATTGTGCTAAAAGGTAAGGAGACACATTGGATCTTATACAGGATTGCAACTGGGTCTCCATTTGGACTTGGTCTCCCTATACAAGGTTTAAGCCCTCTAAAGGGTCATAATGGCACTTGTAGGGTGAGCCTTGAGAGCCATGGGCCTCCACCGCAGCCAAGAATTGATTACCATGCCATGGGCTTCTTCAACACCACATATTGCTTACTCGTGTTCCAGTTATGCAGAGATGATTACGCACTTGGACCACGTTGCCCAACCAAGGCGCAGATGGGGTCTTGTCTCATCCAAAGAGGCATGGGAGGGCTTCTATCATCATTCTAGCCCTTATTGATGGAGCATCGACATGTTTGATCTAGTTGGAGACCCATGATACCATTCATTGTGCCCCTCAGCCATTTGGGAGCACCATAGATATTTTGCTTGGAAGCCAAGGGGCCACCCCACTTGATCATTAGTTTGAGAGCCTTGCTCTTCTTCTTGGCACATGGAGGGCTTATCTTAGTCTTCCAGTGGCCCTTTTGCACCATTCTATCATTTTGGCCTCATTAGGAAGGTTTGTTATACACTTTTGAGCTATTTGGTGGGATTGTCACCAATAGGGTTGTTGTTTTGCACATTAAAGTCATTTTTAGGGGCTTATTAGGCTAATTAGACTAAATCAAACTCCTAAAGGCTCATATAAATAGAAGGAAAGCCTCATTTGTAAATTGTCATCATTTGACTTGGATTAGATCTCTTAAGAGAATTTCGCACTTTTACTTGGTTGTGTTGTCTATTGGAGATCTCTTGATGCATTTCGATATCTTTGGAGTTGAAATTTTCATTCCCTTGGAGCCATCTTCTTGATATTGGATTTGGATATATCTCTTGTTGTCTTGTAGTTGTAAGTAATCTTATGGAAGATTTTTGTATGAAAAATGTCTAATATGTGGAAATTTTGTAAGTAGCTCTTTGTGCCCTAATTATTGAATATCATTGTCAAGGATTGTTAGATTGAAAATTTGTGCATGTTACTCATTGATAACAAGTAGATGAATGTTCCTAGTGGAGTATAAATTTTTTCTTTCCATGAAAGTCCATAAATATTGGGTGGGTAAATGCTAGAAAGTGCTTGCTAGGGCATCATTTTCTAGCCTTCTTGAAGACAATTTTGGCCAACTTTCAAATCACGTAGACTCCATAGCCCAAGGACAAGGCATTGATCCAAGTAGTATTGGTGATCACCCTCTTTTTCTCTCTTTTTCTCCTCTTTCTAAATTTCTGCCCTAACCCGAGACAACTAGCTAGGGCTTGATGCGAGTTGCATTGGAAGGGTGACTTTGGAAAACTATTTGGATAAGCCACTGAGTTGTTGTTTCCCCCAATGATCCTCCAAATTTGAGCCTGTTCCCACAGTCGGATTTGGAGAAAAGTCGAGCCCCAACCATATCTGTGAAAATCATCTTGAACGTCTTGGTTAGTGGTCCTCCTTGAGGGTTTTGCACATAGTATTCGGTGGAATAAATCATTCTAAACCCTTTCCCCAATCTCACCTTGACCTAGAGAGCACTTTGAAGAGTCTTCTCTCGAGATTATACATAAACCCTAGGTCTCGTGTGGTTCCACTCTAGGCTTCTTAGGGATAGTGAAAGTCTATTTAAAGGCATATAAGCATCATTCAAATCTTCTTGAGAGGTCCTAATCATCTTGGGATCCTTGACCTTAGGTCTCCTTGTCATAGTTGGATATCATTAACCCCAAGTCTAGGTCTCCTCATAGGTCTTTCTTGGAGAGCCCTATTGCTTCTCTTGAAGCATTGAGCCTTTATTTGAGCATCTCCTTTGAATGGACCTTGGAAATCACATCATACCCAGTTGTTGGTTCTATCACTAATAGTTATTTCCCTCATAGTGGGACTCCTCCCATCGGTGAAAGTCTATAAAGAGCAGGGGACACTAATTGAGGTGACAATGGGTCTTTGTCCCATTGTTTTCATTTGGTCTAATAGTGGTCCCATAGGCTCCTAGGACCCCTGCTAGATTGTGTAGCAACAGGACTTGCATATTTAGGATGAATTTGGATGACTTGGATGCATTTTGATGTTTGGAAATTTTCGCTATCTCTCTTGGAACTTCGTTTTGGCATTGTGATGGATGGATATATTCTTCATTGTCTTGTAACTACTATTTAATGCTATATTTCTGAATTTTGATTAATGTCTAATGCATGGAATGTTTTCTCATGGTTGTTAATGTGCCCTAATTGATGAAATTTTGTCAAAGCATTGGAACTATTGGGAAATTTTGCATGTGTTACTCATGGGTAATGAATGAATGAATGTTCCTAGAGGGTTTGTTGCATTTTACATCCTCAAAAAGTGTCATCGAAGTATAAATATCTAAAAGTTGTTTTGTTGCTGCTCCCATTAAGGGTAGCGAAATTCCTTCTAGGTCTCCTTGAAGAGAAAGTTGCCATATCAAGATAGCCTTGACTCCAATTCTCCCAATTGTTATGCACTAGTCTTAATCCTTGATGATCACTCTTAAATTGACAAATCATCTTTCTTTTCACCGCCTTTTCACCCCTTCTCCTCATCCCTTTAAGTATAAGGAGGCCTCTCTAGGGCTTGGTGTGAAATTCATTAGAAGAAGGCGTTTTGAATTCCACTTAGATAGAACTCTTCCTTAGTGTTTCCTCTAGTGCTCCTCAACTTTTGGTGGATTTCCCATGTTGGAATCACTGGAAATTTGATGCCCTAGCCATCACACCAAGAGGGAACCCTAGAAATTAATCCTTCAACTTGGGGATTTCTTTGAAGGCATTTGTTTTAGTACTCATTGGAGTAAATCATATATCGTCTTTTCTCTTGTCTACCTTGACCTTGGATGAACTCATATATCGTTAAATATTTCAATCTTAGGTCATGTAGTCTTTCTTTCAAGGGTTTTTCGTTGAAAGTTTTACTAGCCTCTCCCAAAGCTCGCACTTTCATTGAACCTTTCCATTGAATGAGCCACCTTCCCTCACTTCAAACCAACTATAGACACATCTATCACAAGTGAGTCATAATGGGACTCCTCCTGTAGGTGAAAATCTGAGAAGAGAAGGGGACTTAGGCGATGGTGACAATGGGCTTCTGTCCCAAGTGTTGTTGTGCCCTCTAGCTTTTGCCTATTTACAAGGCCTGCTAGTTTGTGAAGCAACAGGTTTTAGGAAGAATATGAGGACAAGAAAGAGCTTGGAACTCTTGAATGTGGACATGATCACTGGACATTATGCATCAAGCAATGGTCATTGCAGAAAAATGAGTATCCTAATAGTAAAGCACCAGCTTTGAGGACATGGTTGTGGGGATAAATGGATGGCTTGTTACAAGGGGGTCCATAATACATATTCTTTTTATAAGCAACAGTTCTTTTTTTTTTAAATAGGAGCCAAGCAGTTTCATTATAATTCAAGAAATTTCTTCTTGGGGTATTATGCTTTGCTTATGAGAAAGCTCCAAAGATGGTAGTTAATCATTGGAAATGGCAAATGACTAACTAGTTCACTTAAATGTACAGGTTCTCTCTCTCGAGTGCTCAATGGCTTAATTTCAAATTATATGGTGTAGGACTACTATGTAGAAAACTTATAAACTTAGCTATTCACACTAAGAATGCCTCTAGATTATGGATTGACAACATTATTAAATATTCCAGATACCTGTGCATTTTTTAATTTGACATTTTTTTTCAGAAGAAAAAGACACTGGTTTATATTTAGTACCAGTACAAAATTCAGAATTTATACATACATCTAGTCATCAGTTCTGAGACAGGAAAAACTCCATGTCCAAGAGTATAATGCCAAAATCCTCTAAGCATGAAGGTTCATAAAAGTAACAAAACATTGGCATAACTGTCATAAAGTTTATCTAAGTATGGCAGCAAGTAAACAGAATTCATCAAAATTAAATATATATATACTGGAGCTTTAATAAATACTATGGAAGCAGAATGGAGCCCTCATCTGCAAGAATATTGTCCACCAGATATTGAAAGTGGATAGACCCGGCTGCCGCAGTGGGACCCTTTTTCGACATCGCATTGGTTCATTTGATTGATTTGTTCATTTGTATTATATGTGTTGGTATAATTGGTGGTACTGTAATTATTTTAGGGCTGAGACCTGAATTTGCTATTTCTGAACTTATATTTTAAGTTAAATATGAAGGAAAATTTGTTTTCGTAAATTAGATCACAAATACATAATGTGGACATGATCACTGGACATTATGCATCAAGCAATGGTTGTTGCAGAAAAATGTGTATCCTATTAGCAAAGCACCAGCTTTGAGGACATGGTTGTGGGGATAAAATGAAGGCTTATTACAAGGGGGCCCATAATACATATTATTTTTATAAGCAACAGTTCTTTAAAAAAAATAGGAGTCAAGCATTTTCATTATAATTCAATAAGTTTCTTCCATCCATATGCTTGGAGTAGTATACTTTGCTTATGAGAAAACTCTAGAGATGGTTGTTAATCATTGGAAATGGCAAAGAACTAACTAGTTCACTTAAATGTACAGGTTCTCTCTCGAGTGCTCTTACACTCCAAGCAACTCAGCTCAATGGCTTAATATAGCGTATGATTACAATGTAGAAAACCTGTAATAAAGATTGTATGACTGCAATCTAGAGGCATTCACACTAACAATGCCTCTAGACTATGAGCCTCTAGATTATGGGTTGACAAGATTATTAAATATTCCAGATATCTGTGCATTTCTTTTTTAATTTAACACACAACATTTGTTCATTTGATGAATTTTCTCATTTGTATTATATGTGTTGGTATAATTGGCGGTACCCTAATTATTTGAGGGCTAAGACCTGAATTTACCATTTCTGAACTTACATTTTAAATTAGATATGAAGGAAAAAGTGTTTTACATTTTAAATTAGATATGAAGGAAAAAGTGTTTTAGTAAATTAGATCACAAACACAGAAATTGCAATTTTGCAATTGAAAGTATTCTCATAGTTGTTATCTTATGGGTTGAAATTGTGATGTTGTCTATACCCAACAAAATTATAAAAACCGGATTTTGTGTGCTTCAATTTTTGCCACCATTTTTGTATAAGCTTGGTCATTTGATGTTGTTACTTTGAGTTTATATATATGGGGTGTTCTCTTTAAATTTAATTTGGCCATAACTGTTGTTTTTATATTATTTTGATTCCTTTAGTGCCCTTTGTAGCGAAATTTTGGGAGTGTAATCGGGTGAACTTTTGTGAAGTGAATTTAAAAGTTAAAATAGATAAATTAAAATTTAGTTATAAATATGTGACAATTAGTGGCAAAACTTTTCCCTGAGGTTATTGGCAAGGAGATTGAAAAAGCTACTTCCTCAACTTATCCTCTACAAAAAGGATTCATCGAAAGAGTTAAAATTTCGAAAGATTCAAAATTTGGCCTCGCAAAATCTATGGAGGTAACCTTCTTCCCTGGCCCTTTTTATTATGTTTTATATATGTTTTGTACTTAATAATTTATTTGAACGTTTTAGTTACATGTAGATTATTATGAAGATGTTGGAGTCAAAGTAAGTTAATGTTAGGAATATGAATTACATAAAAATAACATAAATTACATAAATCATAATAATAATAATTAAGTTATAAATAGTATTTAAGAGGCATATTTAAGGGGACATGACCATACATAAAACGGCAATTGCCTAGGTATATAAGCAAGTCCTTAGTTTTAACAATTATATTTCATCTCTATATATATTCTTATTCTCAATGTCTGTCTTTGTATTCCAAGTGTTTTGAAGTTTATTGTGAAGTATGAACTATGTTCATTATATTGGTATCAGAGCATAAACAAACTTTATTGGTTACATTGGTATTAAAGCATATACGAACATTGTTCATTAAATTGGTATACAAGTTGTTCGACCCTTTGGCCGCTCAACCGCTGCATAGAGTCAGTCTGATCCGACCTTTGGTCACAACTTTTCGTCAACTTTGTTGCCATTGTGATTGAAGCGTTTCACTATACAACTTTGGAGATTCTCCATTTTGTCGTAAAGCCTTTGACATATATATATATAATTATGAAGAAAACAAATTATATTAAAAGAAGACAATTTAAAAAAATTATATGACAAATATATATATATATATATATATATATATTATATAATATATATATATATATATATATATATATATATATTATATATAATTAAAAAGAAAAGACAATTTAACAAAAAAAGTGGGAAAAACACAGTTGCAGTCCTATCATCTACACAGTTGTCATGTTGGATAGGTCATCAACCAATTGTTGCTTAACCTGCTAACGCTGCATCCACCATTGCTAAACGTTGCTATACTCTAGCTCGATCCGCATTGGCCTACACATCCGCCTGCACCAGAGTTTCCACCGTTGCTAGGTCACACCTTTGCCACCAGCTAGATGTTGTTTCATGCAACCACCACCTTGTCTATCAAATTTTTTTTCTATCACCGCCACGCCACATTGCACTTGCGATAAAAAAATCATGTACCACAGTTGCCACTGACCCTATTTGTTGTAAAGATTGCCTCCATTTGCCGCTGCCTTTGCCACAATTGTGTTGCATTGTTCCTCTTTGTACTATCACGTCGCTCACCAAAACAAAATTTACACCTTCATCAACATTGACCATGGAACTGTCTATAGCTATAAATTCCACCACCACTCTATCCTTGGTCTAGTTGCAATCGCCCTATCCCATTATATTTTTTATGAAATCCATACAACATTGTTATGCTATCAGATACATTAAGGTGTCAATAGCAACACGATCATATGTTAACCACTAAATTAAATTTATAATCATTTATTTGATTATAAATAAAACTTTATAATTATAATTAAATCTAGAATAAATAAAAGACAAATTAATTTTATAATTAAAAAAGAAAAAGAGGTAGCAAGGTATTATAAAAATAAGACCTAAAATTATAAGTACAAAGTTAAAAGTGAAATATTATGGAATTTTT
>APFE031076307.1:0-23423 GCA_000404065.3 Pinus taeda | reverse complement strand
TATGACCCTGAAGGTTTTATTAGTGCTAGGAGAGTCAAGTATAGGCTGCTAGCCTATAAGCATTGCCCATACCCACAAATACAACACTTTGCCAACTAAGATGAATGGGTACCTGAATCAATAGTAGAAGAATTGACTCAGGAAGAAAAAATGGAGCAGACTGTAAAGGACCTGGAAAAACTCTTGACTTGGATTCTTGTCAACAGGTCTTGTTCAAACAACCAGTCCAAGCAAGAGAAGGCACTTCTACTTCTCTAGCTGTACAGGACACCCAGCAAGCTCCAGCAACAACAAATACAACAAAGGGAAAGGAGAAGATGGATGAACAACAACAGGTAGAGACAGGGCAGCCCAGCACATCAAAGGATCAGCAATCAGGGCAAGCCCCTCCAGAGCAAACTGAACAAACCCAAATCCCAGTTTTGTAGACTCCTCTCAATGATGAGAGAGGAAAAAGGAGAGACAAAGAGGAGGTCACACCTCCAACAGGGTCATCATAGCAACCAGAGGCGAAGAGGCCGAGGATAGACCCTGAAACAGAAGAAGGAGACATCAGTGAAGAATGGGAAAAAAGCCACAGCAGAGAAAGGCAAACAAGCCAACAGACTGCCACTAGCTCATTTCAGCTAGAACAGGCCCAACATCATACCACAGAGGTATCCTCCTCAAGACAACAGGGCAAGAAACCAGCTGCAGTCAAAGAGATAGGCTTATAAGAGATCAAGGCACATAATGAATTGGTGAGAGTGCAGCTCTATGAGCAATTCTTGAAGACAACTCCAGCCAAAAAACAAAGGTTGATGGTTGCCTATGATCTGAAGGAAAAAAAATGATCTTCACCCATCTGAAGCCTAAAGTCCCACATCCAAAGACCCCAGCAGATTACTACAGAACAAACCTGGAGGTATTTTCCAAAGACATACACCCCATGGATCAGATTGAGCTGCACAAACAAACTAGGGAAATGGTGTATGCAACACTTGCTGACATGGCAATGCTGACCCATCAGCTAAAGGAAGCCCTGAAGAACACAAACAGACAACTTTTTGAAAGGTTGTCTTCCTCTGCAAAGGACAATAGAATAAAGACTCTGGAGGACATAATAGTTGATTTGGGACATGACCCAAAGGATCCAAAGGGTGTTAGAGCCCTTATGAAGAAGAAAGAGGATGACATTGCTGCACTAAGAAGGAAGGAAAAATTGCCTCCTACCATTCACCCTCAAACAACAGAACTTGTACAAGAAAAGCAAGTAGATGATGTTATGGAGCTGCTTTTGGTAATGAACCAAAGAATATTACAAATGGAGGAAGAATTAGAGAAAGAACAATAGGACAAGCAAGGGGAGTCAGCCTCCCAGCCCCCTCAAACATCAACAAATCTTGGACTTGCCCCTCCCACACAAGAAGTAGCAGCCCCTCCTGCTATTCCAGCACCTACCATAGCTACATCAGCAACAGGAGCAACATCAGAAGCAACAGCAGCAGCAGAATCCAGCATGAGCATGGAGGAGTTGATGAAAGCTGTTAAAGAGCTTGAGACTCAGGTAACTGAAATAAATGATGCCAAGGAAAGACTGGCCAAGCTGGAGACCAGTTATGATAAATAAAATATGATAGTAGCAGAGAAACAAAGAGAAATAAAGGCCTTAGAGGCCAAAGTAAAAAATCTGGAAAGTGAATTACTGCTAGGTAAAACCCTAGCAGAAATAAAGAAGATTATTTGGGCCAAAATTGGCCAATATATACAGGACCAATGGAGGTCCATTCAGGCAATTTTTGACAGGTTGAGCTGATAGATGTGGCTCATGTGGAAATACAAAGAGCCAGGACAACCCTGGGAATAATGCCCGAGAAGGCCACCAAAATGATACATTTCCTCAATAACTGCACTAGAGAGGAACTGGAAGCTCTAGAAATAAGCAGCAGAACAGATACAATCCTGACAGCCAAAAAGGTACTGACCTTGAGGAATTTTACTTAAACTCTGGAAAGGAAATGTCAGGAGATGAAAGCAAAGATTGATGAATTTAGAGCAAAAATGACTAGAATACAGGACAAAGGACTGCCAAGCCTAGTGACTGGCACAGGACAGCTGTTGTCATATAATCAGTTTATGACAAGGATCAACAATTATGTTGAAAATCAGATAACAACATCCAACAGCTCCACAGAAGAAGCAGGGCCTCCCTCTGGGCAGTCTCTCTATGACAAGCTAGAAAATCTGTTCTTTATTGAACATGAAATAAATCATCTGTTTGAGGTGCCTCCAAACTTCTACAGACATACAGAGGTAGATGAAACACTAGTGAAAATGAGGAGGCATCAGCTACCTCCAGCTGATTGGTGGCAAGCAATGCTGGAAATTTTACCCAGATAATGCCACTTTGCTTTTTTCCTTTTTTGAGAAAAATCAAAGTTTTTCAAGTCATGGTACAGGTCAGCAGGCAGGACAACAGGCAGATCAACACACAGGTACAGCAAGCATCCGTACAAGTGACTCACCAATGCACCCAAACAGCAGGCTCAATTAACGCAGAGTTAAAGGCACAGCTACAACCCACTTTCCAGAGCCATAAATTCAAAAGCTGCCTAACAGAAAGATAGCAGCCATCTCAGCATTAAATGCTATAATTATGTTTTCATTTACTTTTTGTAAGAGAGTTGGTGGTGCGATTTATTACACAATAACTCTCTACTGAGATATTTTGTACCCTATTTTTGTATATATATCCCCTCAGATAACGCATTGAGGGTCGGTTGTAGTGTAATTCTTTCTGAAGAGCTCTATTGTATTCTGGAGACATTTTTTGATAATACAAATTGCTGATGGAGATTTCTGGTTCTTATGCTGTCTAAAGATGGATATGAATAGGCTCTGTTTAGTTGCAGAATTCCTATGTCATTTGCTGAGGCAATAAGTTTCTCTTAACTGTGTATGTGTTTTCTGTGTATTCCATAATTCTTATGTTTTCATAATCTTAGCAAGTAGAGAAAAAGAATACCCCAGGATTTGTTTTGAAACACCCTATGTTCAATCTCTATTTCTAAATATGTTTTCTTCTGGATTAGCCATGGATATGAATTCTTGATTGCTCATGTCTAAACTAATTCTGTCATGGTGAAAATTGTTTAAGAATTCTTACTTGCTCTTAAGCAATAATTTCATTTTTCTCTGTTAGCATAGTGAAAGATTCTTAACTGCCTTTCACTCACTAATTCCATAATTCCATCAAAAATCTGATAATTGCTTCACACATGCCTATCTGGCTCTGCAGCAACATTCTGTCTTCACAAATCTACTTTCAGCAGCACAAATTAACTCAACTCCATTGCCCAATGGAACAAACTGTCCTATGATCTGTATCTCAATTCTATTTGAATTCACCAACTCCCCAAATTCAAACAAAACAGTACACCATAACTAGCCTAAAAACATTCATCAACAAAGCTAAACTATAAAGAGAGAGCCCTCTCTGGTTGCAAGTAGGCTAGAACATGTAGCTAAAAGATTGGTCAGTGGTTACCTCGGTCGTATTCCCTTTAGGAAGCAGGGAACAACCTGAGTGATAACATCAATGGCGACTCCACTGGGGAACTTATGTCAAAATACCAAGTGAAAGGAAATAAGCTTCCTGTTTAAAAAGTCCTATCATAAGATACTAAGGAAAGAAAACTCAGAAGCTGGCTCCAAACAAGAAATCTCGTTACACTAGGTCCAATCCTCACCCTAATCCCCCAACTATATTTGAAAACCCCAATTTAATCCCCAAAATCTTAAAGAAGCAGGAGCAGCTAGGGGAGCTTTCATATTCAGATACTGAGCCAAATCAGCAGAGCTACATTCCTACTCCTGTCAAAGCATCAGTTCACCCTCACACTATCCCTGCTTATCCTAGTTCTTCATCCACTTCCCAAGGTAGTTTCCCTACTCCCCCATCCCCAACACACCTTACTCCTGTTATCCCTGTTGTTCCAGCTATTCCACTCCTTCTTGCTGCCCCTTTTATCCCTGCAAATATGGCTAGATATGTTCCTTTAGTCCTGCCTGCAAATCCAGGGGCAATGCCCCAAGACTATCAAGGAAAAATCACTTACTTTGATGGAACTGGCACTTATACTGCCCAGCAACACACTAAGAGGATGCAGGACTATTTTGAGAACTATGAAATAGATGATGAAGATGTAAGAATGAAAATTTTTCTGCAAAGTTTGACAGGGGATGTAAGGAATTGGTTCAGGTCTCTGGCTGTAAACTCTATAGTCAATCCTGATGCCTTATACCTAAGTTTTTTAAACATATGGGAAAAGAAGAAAGACCCTCTACACATACTGATAGAGTATGATAATTTGAAAAGGGGCCCACAAGAGACAGTTCATGATTACTGTGCTAGGTTCAACAATGTATATAACGCTATCCCTCAAAACTTGAGACCTCCTCCTGACCTGGTCTTGATCAAATTTCATAATGGATTTGACCCAAACATGGCATATCAATTAAGAAAAAGAGCACCTCCAAGTCTTGCATACATGCATAATATAGCTATAAGTGTAGAGGCAAACTTGATTGCCCAGAGAACCAGAGCAAAAAATGAGAGAATAATAACATTCAAAGAGGAACCCTCAACCTTTGGCCAAAAACTAGATGCAATCATGAAGGGTATGGAAAGGTTGGGAGATAGAGTTGAGACCATGGAGAGAATGTCCTCTTGGGAAGGACAAACAAGCAACACAACTAGGAATCCCAATTTTAGAAAAAACCAAAACCCAAATGCTAGGAGAACTAGTCCTGATCAGAACATCAGACCTCCATTTCAAGAAAATTATGCAGAGGCCTCAACCACTAGTGAACAAATAGAAGATCCCCACATCAATCTAATGGGTTTGGACAATGAACAACAGGTATTCTTAACACAAGATGATCAACAGGCCCAAGACTACAAACAGTTCCAAGCAAAATCTAGTGAGTCATTTGATTTCAGAGAAGGGTATGACACAGCAGTCTATGAAGTACACAAACAATACAAGCTAAGGAGTAGAACCATAGATGTACCTGAGAATACCAAACAGACACACACCAAACTGCCCAAGAAAACTAGTGATAAATCTGCCTTAACAGAATCCTCAGATAAAAAACCCCACAAATAGGTTACAGTGGAAGATGTATCTGATATATAGCCCCCAGTAAAATCTACACCCACACCACTTCTTCCAACAAAAATTTTGGGCAAACCTATAGAAAACAGAACTAACCCAAACATATCCCAAAACAATATGCCTGATCAGGACATGCTCACCCGAAATTCAGTGGAAAAGGAAAAATTTGCTGCTCATAATGTAAAAGTTCAGATGGAAAAACCCTTCAATCTTGAAACAGAAATTGGCAAACTGAAAATTGCAATCCCTCTGTCTGAACTAGCCAAACATGAGGTCTTTAGACAACAAATCAATAGATCATTTCAAGTACCAGAAAATAGGGATGCAGTCAACATTCTAGATGACCAACCAGAACTGATTTTTGGCTCAGAAGTCAATGGCAAATCAGGGGATGGAGGAACTCCTCCATTCTATGTAAGCCTAAGCATTCATGACAAAGTATTACACAATGCCATGTTTGACTCAGGGGCCTCTCATAACCTAATGCCCAAATCAGTAATGGAAAAACTTGGACTAGACATCACCAGACCATACAAAGATTTATTTTCATTTTATTCCAGCCAAGTAAGATGTTTAGGCCTGATTAAAGACCTCTGGGAATCCGTGATCCAATATCCAGCCAAAAAAATTCTAATGGATGTAGTAGTGGCTGACATTCCACCTAAATATGGTATGCTCCTATCAAGATCTTGGGGTGCCAAACTCCAAGGATCTTTGCAACTAGACATGTCATATGCCACAATTTCAGTCTTTGGCCAGCCAAAGAGACTGTACAGAGAGACACTAATGAAATATGTGGTCAGCAACCAGGATAAACCCCAAAATTTACCAATCTACTCCATCCATTCAGATATGGACTCTTTCATACTATACAATGCTGATATATGCCCCAAAATTGAGCTCAAGCTCCTAGAAACAAAGGAAACTAGGCATATGAATGAACAATCCACTGTTGCTGAACAAAAGATCACTCATCTCATTAAAGCAGTAGACTTTGCTGACATGGCACATGAATCACCAAAACTAGACTTGCCCACTGAACAAATATGTAAATCAATTGAAACTGAACAGGTCTGTAAATCAATTGAAACCAATACTGACCAAGAAACCTTGTGGTATTTAGAATTTGATGGGTCAGTAAATAAGCTTGGAGCAGGAGCAGGGGTATGGATACAAAATACTCAAAATGACCATGCTCTAGGTCATGCATATATGCTTAAGTTCAGATGCACAAATAACATGGCAGAATATGAAGCCCTCCTACTAGGTCTCAAACTGATAAAGAATCTAGGAGTGACCAAAGTCTCCATATTGGGGGATTCAGACCTAATTATCCAACAGATAAAGGGTAATTTTGTTACAAATGATCCCTGGTTAAGGTCTTATAGGTCAGCAGTGACAGACTTGCTCAACAACTTCCTAGAATATCAGCTCACCAAAGTACCTAGGAACCACAACTTACATGCTCACAGTCTGGCAACCTTTGCAAGTACCTGTAAACTTCCTTTTGGGCCTAACCACCAATTCACTGCTAAGATCAAGCACAGGCCCTCTGTCCCAGAAAATGTAAATAATTGCCAAGTTTTTGAGAATGATACTCAGATAAACAAATTTTTAACCATGAAGGAGGAATTCTCAAACTTAAACATTAACAAAAGCAGTAGGGAGGATGAAAACCAAAAGCATGAACCAAACACCAGTATATCAGCTGAAACAGCAGATAGGATATTACATCCCACAATATTTGACCCTGCCAATTTGCAGAAACTAAAGATAACAGATCTTGATGAAATTAATGAGGAAGAAACAGAATTAATTCAGTTAAAAGACAATTTCTTGCCTACAGGTCTTGCTCCTTTAGAAGACATCTTTGATTCAAATGATCTCTCTAAGAAACAAAAGATGCAACCCATCAACGCAGAAATAGAGGAGTGTAACATTGGGACCATTGAAAATCCCAAAATGATCAAACTTTCTAGAACCTTACCTCCTGATAAGAAATCAGAATATATCAAACTGTTCAAAGAGTTTCAGGATGTATTTGCCTAGAGCTATGAGGACCTTAAGTCCTATGATACTACAGTGATCTAGCACACAATACCCCTGAAAGAAAACCAAAAACCCTTTAAACAGAAGCTGAGAAGAGTCAATCCAGTACTTATGCCCCTGATAGAGAAAGAGGTAAAACGAATGTATGAAGCTGGGATAATTGCTCCCATAAAGTTTTCTGAATGGATTTCCAACCTTGTACCCACAAGAAAGAAAACAGGGGAGATAAGACTTTGTGTGGATCTGAGAAATTTAAACAAAGTCTCTCTCAAAGATCACTACCCCTTACCAAAAATGGATCACATCTTACAAAGGGTAGTGGGAGCTTCAAGGATTTCATTACTGGATGGCTTCTCAGGATTCAATCAAATCTTAGTCCACCTAGATGACCAAGATAAACCTGCCTTCACCACACCTTGGGGAACTTTCAAATATGTCAAAATGCCTTTTGGACTCAAGAATGCTGGAGCCACATTTCAAAGGGAAATGGATATAGCCTTTTCCAAAGAAATCCATGATTTCCTTGTCATATACTTTGATGATCTAATAGCCTTCTCAAAATCAGACCAGGAGCATTTAAAACACCTCAGACAAGTGTTCTTAATTTGCAGAAAGTATGGCATTTCTTTAAACCCAAAGAAGTCACTATTTGGCCTGGAAGAAGGCAAACTGCTTGGTCACATAATTTCAAAAGATGGCATAAGAATTGACCCTGATAGGATTCAGGCTATCCTGCAAGTCCCCCATCCAAGAAACATCAAGGAATTACAAGCCTTTTTGGGGAAGATTAATTTCCTAAGAAGATTTATTCCCAACCTGGCTGAGTTGATAAGATTGTTGAACAATATGCTCAGGAAAGATGCCAAGGTCAAATGGACAATTGAGGCTAAACAAGCCTTTGAAGAAATCAAGATAGCCCTGACAAAAACACAGGTGCTTACAAGCCCTAGTTTTGACAGAGACTTTATAATCTTCTCCTTTGCCTCTGAAAACACAATGTTGCAGTCCTACTGCAAAAGGATGACTTGGGATGTGAAAAACATATTGCCTTTTTCAGTAGAGCCCTTAGGGATGCCCCACTCAAGTACAAAATCATGGAAAAGCAAGCATATGCCCTCGTAAAAGCCATAAAGGACTTCAGAGTTTACATCCTATACTTTCACATAATTGCATATGTGCCCAATGCAGTTGTTAAAGATATCTTAACGCAAGAGGGAATGGAAGGCAAGAGGGGAAAATGGATTGCCAATATTCTAGAATATGATATAGAAATCAAACCAACAAAACTTGTAAAAGGACAAGGGCTAGCCAAACTAATGACTGAGACTAACTTTGAAGCCCTTGACATAAATGAACTGGATAACGAACAGGAGATGGCGACTCCACAAATCAATCAAGCGTTTCTAGAATCACCTTGGTATGCTGACATATGTTTTGTATTATTAAACCTGCAAGCTCCTCCAGGGTTATCCAGAACCAAGAACAGATTTCTAAAACTTAAGGCTGCAAAATTTGTATCATAGACAATGTTTTATTTTGGAAAAATCATGAAGGTGTCCTGCTCAACTGCCTGACTTCAGATGAAGCTGATAAGGTCCTTAGAGAATTTCATGCAGGAGATTGTGGAGGGCACCTGTATTGGAAATCCACAGCTGACAAAATCCTGAGGGCTGGATTTTATTGGCCCTCCCTCTTTACTGATTCAAAAAAGTTTGTAATGTCATGTCACAAATGTCAGATCTTTGAAGGGAAGAAGAAGTTACTTCCCTTGCCCCTCAGACCCATTTCAACTGAAAAACCATTTCAACAATGGGGCTTAGATTAAATTGGAGAAATTAACCCTTCATCCTCAGGCCAACATAGATGGATCTTGACAACTACTGATTACTTCACCAAGTGGATAGAGGCTATACCTTGTAGACAAGAAAATGATTCAATTATCATACAATTCCTAGAAACCAATATCTTGTCCAGATTTGGCTGCCCAGAGAAAATCATAACAGATAATGCAGCTGCCTTTAAATCCAAGAAAATGATCAGCGTCTGTCACAAATATCATATCACCCTAGGTCACTCAATAGCCTATTACCTTCAAGGCAATGGCCTAGCTGAGTCCTCCAATAAAAGCCTAATCAACATCATTAAAAAGGTCTTGGAGGACAACAAAAAGAATTGGCATAAAAAGTTGGTAAATTCACTATGGGCAGATAGATTGACCACAAAAAGATCTATTGGTACTAGCCCATATGAATTGGTATATGGCCTGGAAGTTGTGTTCCCATCATCCCTTGGGATCCCTGTGATCAAATTGCTGCAAGAAATACAGGCTGAACCAAATGATATCCAGAGACGGGTCAATCAAACAATCCACTTACAACAAACAAGGGAAGAAGTGTACCATAGGACCCAAGTTCTACAGGAAAAGCTCAAAAAGGTGTTTGACAAAAGAACAAAGGCTGAGGATTTTTTCATAGGTAACAAGGTATTGAAATGGGATTCTAGGAGGGAAGACAAAGGAAAGCATGGCAAGTTTGACTTTCTGTGGAAAGGGCCATTTGTAATCCAAGCTATGCAAAGTAACAATACCTTCTTTCTCAAGAGTCTAGATGAGTCAAACAATGATGAAGGCCCAGTGAATGGGAGAATGCTCAAGCACTACCATGATACATAAGCATAGGATGGCCCCATATTGTACATAAATGTCTATATTTTCAAGTATTTTTTTCCTTTTTTCAGTAGATATATAGAAGAGTAACTACAACAGATTTTTGGAAGAATGATCAGCAAAACCACATCAAGATAACATAGATACTGGAGACAGCCCAGATGAACAGAAATGAGCAAGGTCTGCAAAAAAAGAAAACCAATGATAGGCAGTGATACAGGCTAGCAAGTCATGAAATATTTATTGTTGTTCTAAAGAGGTCATGAAACACTGCATACCATCTCACTAATTACAGATCAAAGGTGGCAATACTAGAGCAAATTCACTACAGTGAGAGGAACAAAAATAAGGCCATCTGACCTACGGTTCTTGGATTTCCACCAGGAAAAGCCATCCCCAAATGGAGCCACTATTAGGTTCCTATACCAATAGGTTTCATCTTTCATGATTGACAGTGGAAGGACCAAATATGTTCATCATTGCAGGCTGCAAAGGTTCCATATTTTGTGTACATGCTAAAAAAAATTAAAAAATTAAAAGAGAGTATGCCTTAAAAGAATAATCAAAAGGCAAGAAAATCAAATGGTCAAGAGAAAAGTGAAAATGGACCCCAAACTAAAGACCAGTAAAGTGGCCAGTCAAAATGCCACTACTAGCTTATTTGGCAGTGTCATGTTATGCAAATACTGCTGCTAATCACACTTGATGGATGGCCCAACAATCTAGACTGGACCATGCCATGGTTAAATTGCTTGCTGCAGAATAGAAATTTTCCCTGACCAAACAGCTCAAGCTTGGTAGATGACTAGTTAGGTAGAGAAATAAATGTGCCCAACTGCTTAATCTGGGGCCTTGGAAGAAATAAGGGTAGATTTTAGATAGGAGGGCAGTCAAAAGAAAAAGAGGAAAATCAGGGTCTACTAATTCAAGTGCACCCACTTTAATGAAGAAAAAATGTTAGGATTACTAGGATGGGTAAGTAGTGCAAGGTTGCAGAAATGGAGAGCCATCACCAATTGGCCTATTAAGTGCAAAAACTTATGCCACTCAGGGTATTGGCCTCAAAGGCAAAGAGTGGAGGACAAGCATTGGAAGCATGTCTAATTTCCCCATTTTCCCCAAACTTAATTTTACTAACACTCCCAAGGGCCTTGAGATCTGCTCAGGTGTCCAGTTCCACTTCATTGCATCACAAACTACTTGGTCAAGCCATGGAGTTCAAACATGAAAAGAAGCCACATTTTTTGTGTAAAACACCCTTTTTTCATCATTTTCATTTATCCTCAAAATCCTAAGTTAAGTTTCACTTATTAAAACTTAGCTTTACCCCTTCATTCACCTCAAAAACCATATTAATCACTAACATATTATCTAGCTCCCTAACTCCCCCCTTCCCCTAATTCTATTACAATCTATTGAAAATCTCCCAAAAATATCTATAAATACCCTCCCCTAGCACTATAGCTAAATATCCCTTCCTTGGGAAATATTAACCCCTCAAGGGTTAGTATTAACCCCCAATCATCCTAAAAACTATGGGTTTTGGAAAAAACTATGGTTAAAAGGCAAAAAATCAAAACCCCGCCCTCAATTATCCATGTCCCCCTTTTTTTTCCGCCCTAAACCCGTTTTATTAAAAGCTTTAAATAAAAAAGACATTTAATAAAATGCGTGTTTTGCCCGAACAAACCATAACCTAAAGTTTTTAAACCCCCCCGCACCCGATTTAATTACAATTTAATTAAATATTAGGGCGGGCCCCCGATACTAACGCGCCGTCACCTCACATTTATCGCCCACCGCCCGATGTTCCGCCCCGCCCATCCAACGGTGGGCGGTCGATCTTCCAGCAGAGCTGCCCGAACTTTTGCGTCCAGGGGATGGGCGATATTGCTGCCGTACCCCTGCCACGCGTCAGGCGCCCGCGCTGTTCGGTGCCCCCTCCTCCAAACCGCTTACCGCCCTAGACCCTGCCGGGGAGACCGCTTACCGCCTTACCCTCCGCGCTGACGTCACGCCCCCGTCAGCGTGACATCACCCCTACTTTTCGTCGTCAAGCCTCCACGTCACCTTTGGCCACCATGTCACCCAGTCCACCCTGCCACCGTGTCGCTGCCACCTAGGCACCCACGTCAGCTGCCACATCACCCGTCCGTACCCGGGCCCATGATGACGTCAGCATGACATCATCACAAAAAGGTGCCAATATGCCAAAAATGCATAAAAAGGCGTCGAATAATCGTTATTTTGCATTGTTTTCTACGACCCCTGGAGCTCCTCTGAAAGCGAAATTCAACCTACAATGGTCAAAAAGCAAAAGCTATCCGCCAAAGTTGTTGTCACCTCCATTATCAACCCAACTACCTACAATTCAGCCAATTCGACCAGTACAAACGCCTCATGCGCCATTAAAACCAGGTATTTGTCGCAGGCATCCTCTCTTGTCCATTGTTCTCCTTGCAATCCTATTTTCCTACTTAAAGAACTCAGCTAAAGGACCCACACTGTCAAATTCACCACTGAAATTTACTTAAAAAGCCACTGAAACCCCTGCGCTACGAAAGTCTCGTAGAAACCCGCGACCCTCTGTGAAATTCACCATTTTTCCGCAAAGAGCAACTAAAGAAGCCGAGCTACCGGCTAGAAGACTGAATTGACAGTTCCCTCACCCCTGCTAAAGGAATTCTCTGCAAATAACCAACTAGCCAGCTTAAACACACTCTGGTTGTTCAAAACAGAGTGCCCCACAGATTCATTAAGCCTATGACAGCCTCCTTGCACTTCCAAACTGCTCACTGAAAGCAGAGATCAGTAAGCCATTTCCTCAGCATTCACATTAAGCTTGAATTACAGTAAACCACCAGTGAAAAACAAGACAATGGCTACTCTAGCTGCTCTGGATGTAGTGCCCATAAATCCACCTAACAGAGAGCTATAAGCTATGACACTGGTGGACAGTGATGCTCTCATCATAGACTTTGTGGCAGAGAGATGCCACTTGCAAACATATTGCCAACTAAGAAACAGTCACTTGGACAACAGTGACCTGTATAGCATCTGGGAATCCAATCTGCCCACTTACTTCCTGCCTTTTGTCAACATTTTTCCTGAAATCATCCACCTATGTGCAGAGAACTATGACCAGAAACTCAGGGCTGTAAAGTCTCCATCTAGGAGCATCCGCTTTTATATAGCTCCAGATTCCATCAACTAGATGCTCAACTACAAGCAGACCCAGCTGCTATACCCCTTCTCCATGAACTATTTGCTAGATGAGGGATCCAAACTCTCTAGCTCAGACATTGCTTCCATAGCTAGGAAATTCATGAAGGCATACTGCCAACCTTCTGGGCCACCTCCTTTTTCCTATGCAGATTTCAATGAGGTTGGCAAGCTACTGGTAGATATGTTGACCTCTGTGCTGGGGTTCACTACAAACAAGCATGTTGATCTAACTGTGTTGGTCATGCTCTCTGCATACAGCCTTGTGAAGCCCCCTGCTATGAAATACAATTATGCCAAATACATTGCCAATAAGATACATGATCAATTGACAAGGCTGAAGAGGGAGGCAATATTAAAATATTCCTCATACATCTATCATTTATTCTTATACTACCAAACAGATTGCTTCCAGTGCTCAATCAGGAAACTAGACTCACAGGGTGAGAGGAGGTCTGTGATCTTCTGGTCTTCAGTCTTCCACCAATTCCAGAATTCCCCCTACTCATACTGTGAGTTCATTGATCAGTTTTTGTATCCAGTCACATGCCTCTTAAAGAGGACCCCTCCTATCAGATTGTCCAAGGATATGGAGAAAATCTTGCAGCTATCCAGAAGCTACAAAATTGGTGATTGGTACTTGTATAAAAACCACACTGTCATCAGAATTTATGGCTGTGAGCTCTGTCCCTACAGGCTCCCAAAATATGTCCCTATGAGGCTATTTGCCCTGGAGTACTACAGACAGCTTATAAACTCTGATCTAACACACTATCACAGTGCCAAGAAGAAAGCCAACCTGAAGTTCAGGGACCACCTAGGCCCATTTGTCATTAACAAGAAAGATGGTTGGTAAGAAGCTGACCAAATACTAGGACAACATCTCAAACTCAAGAGAAGCTTCTAGTGGGTCCCTTATGACCCTGAAGGCTTCATCAGTGCCAGGAGGGTCAAATATAGGCTGCTAGCCTATAAGCATTGCCCAATCCCTCAAATACAACACTTTGCTAATCAAGATGAATGGGTGCCTAAGTCAATAGTAGAGGAATTGACTCAGGAAGAAATAATGGAGCAGGCTGTAAAGGACTTGGAAAAAATTCTTGACTTAGACTGTCAACAGGTCTTGTTCAAGAAATCAGTCCAAGCAGGAGAAGGCACCTCTACTGCTCCAGCTGCACAAGACATCCAACAGGCTCCAACTACAGCAACTGTAGCAAAGGGAAAGGAGAAAATGGATGAACAGCAAGAGGTAGAGACAGGGCAGCCTAGTACTTCAAAGGACCAGCAATCAGAACAGGCCCCTCCACAACAAACTGAACAAACACAAAACCTAGTTTTGCAGACTCCTCTCAATGATGAGAGAGGGAAAAAGAGAGACAGGGAGGAGATCACACCTCCAACAGGGTCATCACAGCAACCAGAGGCCAAGAGGCTGAGAGTAGACCCTGAGGTAGAAGAAGGAGACATCAGTGAAGAACTGGCAGAAAGCCACAACAAAGAAAGGAAAACAAGCCAACAGACTGCCACTAGCTCATTTCAGCTAGAACAGGCCCAACAGTAGACCATGGAGGTATCCTCCTCCAGACAATAGGGAAAAAAGCCAGCCACAGTCAAAGAGGGCTTCAAAGAGATCAAGGCACAAAATGAGTTGTTAAGGGTGCAGCTCTATGAGCAATTCCTGAATACAACCCCAGCCAAAAAGCAAAGATTAATGGTTGCCTATGATCTAAAGGAAGAAAAGATGATCTTCACTCATCTAAAGCCCAAAGTTCCACACCCAAAGACCACATCAGATTACTACAGGAAAAACCTAGAGGTCTTTGCTAAAGACATACACCCCATGGATCAGATTGAGCTGCACAAACAAACTGGGGAGATGGTGTATGCAACACTTGCTGACAGGGCAATGCTGGCCCATCAACTAAAAGAAGCCTTGAAGAACGCCAACAGGCAGCTTGATTATGAAAGGCTGTCCTCCTCTTTAAAGGATAACAGAATAAAGACTCTGGAGGACATAATTGTAGATTTGGGACATGACCCAAAGGACCCAAAGGGTGTTAGAGCCCTTATAAAGAAGAAAGAATATGATATTGCTGCATTGAGAAGACAGGAAAAATTGCCTCCTACCATCCATCCTGAAACAACAGAGCTAGCACAAGAGAAACAGGTGGATAATGCCATGGAGCTGCTGCTGGTCATGAACCAAAGGATACTGCAAATGGAGGCAGAGTTAGAGAAAGCTCTGCAGGACAAGCAAGGGGAATCAGCCTCCCAGCCCCCTCAAACTTCAACAAACCTTGAACCTACCCTTCCAACACAAGCAGCAAAGGCCCCTCCTACTGTTCCAACACCTACTATAGCTACATCAGCAACAGGAGCAACAGTAGAAGCAACAACAGCAACAGAATCCAGCATGGGCATGGACGAGTTGATGAAGGCTGTTAAAGAGCTGGAAACTCAAGTCACTGAAATAAACGCTACCAAGGAAAAACTGGCCAAGCTGGAGGCCAGTTATGACAAATCAAAGATGACAGTGGCAGAAAAGCAAAGAGAAATAAAGGCCTTAGAGGCCAAAGTGAAAACTCTAGAAAAAGATTTGATGCTAGGTAAAACCCTAGTAGAAATTAAAAAGATTATTTGGGCCAAAATTGGCCAATCTATACAGGACCAAAGGAGGTCCATTCAAGCAATTTTTGAACAGGTGGAGCTAATAGAAATAGCTCATGTAGAGATTCAGAGAGCCAGGACAGCCCTGGGAATAATGCCTGAGCAGGACACCAAAATGATTCATTTCCTGAATAACCGCACTAGAGAGGAACTGGCTGCTCTACAAATAAGCAGCAGGACAGATACAATCCTCACAGCCAAAAAGGTATTGACCTTAAGGAATTTTGCTCAGACATTGGAGAGGAAGTGTTAGGAGATGAAGGCAGAGATAGATGAATTTAGAGCCAAGATGGCTATTCTACAGGACAAAGGATTGCCAAGCCTAGTGACTGGCACATGACAACTGCTGTCATATAATTAGTATATGACAAGGATCAACAATTATGTTGAAAACCAGATCACTGCATCCAGCGACTCCACAGAAGAAGCAGGGCCTCCCTCTGGACAATCCCTCTATGACAAGCTGGAAAATCTGTTCTTCATTGAACATGAAATAAATCATCTGTTTGAGGTGCCTCCCAATTTCTACAGACATACAAAGGCATATGAAACAGTGGTAAAAATGAGGAGGCATCAGCTACCCCCAGCTGATTGGTGGCTAGCAATGCTGGAGATTTTGCCCAGATAATGCCACTTTACTTTTTGCATTTTTTGAGAAAAATCAGAGTTTACAGGTCAGCAGACAGGTCAGCAGGAAGATCAAGATACAGGTACATCAAGTGGCCGTACAGGTGACTCAGCAATGCACCCAGACAGCAGGCTAAATCAACGCAGAGTTAAAGGCACAACTTCAGCCTACTTTCCAAAGCCATAAAGTCAAATCTATCTGACAGAAAAATATCGGCTATCTCAGCATTAAAAGCTACATTTATGTTGTCATTTACTTTTTGTAATAGAGTTGGTGATGCAATTTATTGCACAATAACTCTCCACTAAGATATTTTATACCCTAGTTTGTATATATATCCCCTCAGATAACGCATTGAGGGTCGGTTGTAGTGTAATTCTTTCTGAAGAGCTCTGTTGTATTCTGAAGACTTTTTGATAATAAAATTTGTTGATGGAGATTTCTAGTTCCAACGTTGTCTGAAGATGGATATGTAAAGCTCTGTTTTGTTGCAGAATTCCTGTGTCATTTGCTGAATCAATAAGTTTCTCTTAACAATGTATGTGTTTCCTGTGTATGCCATAACTCTTATGTTTTCATAATCTTAGTAAGTAGAGAAAAAGAATAGCCTAGGATTTGTTTCAAGCACCCTATGCTCAATCTCTATTTCTAAATATGTTTTCTTCTGGATTAGCCATAGATATGAATTCTTAATTGCTCATGTCTGAACTTATCCTGTCATGGTGAATACTGTTTAAGAATTCTTAACTGCTCTTAAGCAATACCTTCATGTTTCTTCATTTAGCATAGTGAAAGATTCTTAACTGCCTTTCATTCACTAATTCCATAATTTCATCAACAAATCTGATAAAATGTTTCACATATGCCTAACTTGCTTTGCAGCAACACTCCGTTTTCATAAATCCACTTTCATAAGCACAAATACCTCAGCTCCATTGCCCAATGGAATAAACTGTTCTGTAATCTGTATCTCATTTCTATATGAATTCACCAACCCACCAAGTTTAAAACAAACAGTGCATCATAACTAGCCTAAAACATTCATCAAACAAAGCTAAACTATAAAGAGAGAGCCCTCTCTGGTTACAGGTAGTATAGGACCTGCAACTAAAAGATTGGTCAGTGGTTACCTCGGCCATATTTCCTTTAGGAAGCAGGGAACAACCTGAGTGATAACATCAATGGCGACTCCATTGGGGAACTTTATGTCAAAATACCAAGTGAAAGGAAATAAGCTTCCTGTTTGAAGGTCCTATCATAGGATACTAAGCAAAGAAAGCCCAGAAGCTGGCTCCAAAGGAGAAATCTCGTTACACTAGGTCCAATCCTGACCCTAATCCCCCAACTATCTTTGAAAACCCCAATTTAATCCCCAAAAGCTTAAAGAAACAAGAGTAGCTAAGGGAGCTCTCAGATTCAGATACTGAACCAAATCAGTAGAGCTATATTCCCACTCCTGTCAAAGCATCAGTTCATCCTCACCCTACCCCAGCTTATCCTAGCTCTTCATCCACCTCCCAAGGTAGTTTCCCCACTCCCCCATCCTCAACACACCTCACTCCTGTTATCCCTATTGTCCCAGCTATCCCACTCCTCCTTGCTGCCCCTTTTATCCCTGTAAACATGGATAGATATGCTCCTCTAGTCTTGCCTGCAAACCCAGGGGCAATGCCCCAAGACTATCAAGGGAAAATCACTTACTTTGATGGGACTGGCACTTACACTGCCCAGCAACACACCAAGAGGATGCAAGACTATTTTGAGAACTATGAGATAGATGATGAAGATGTAAGAATGAAATTTTTTGTGCAAAGTTTGACAGGGGATGTAAGGAATTGGTTCAGGTCTCTGGCTGCAAACTCTATAGTGTCAATCCTGATGCCTTATACCTAAGTTTTTTAAACAGGTGGGAAAAGAAGAAGGACCCCCTTCACATACTAGTGGAGTATGATAATTTGAAAAGAGGCCCACAAGAGACAGTTCAAGACTACTGTGCTAGGTTCAACAATGTATATAATGCTATCCCTCAAAACATGAGACCTCCTCCTGATCTAGCATTGATCAAATTTCCTGATGGATTTGACCCAGACATGGCATATCAATTAAGAGAAAGAGCACCTCCAAGTCTTGCAGACATGCAGAATATAGCTGTAAGTGTAGAGGCAAACCTGATTGCCAAGAGAACCAAAGCAAAAAATGAGAGAAGAATAACTTTCAAAGAGGACCCCTCAACCTTTGATCAAAATCTAGATGCAATCATGAAAGGTATGGAAAGGTTAGGAGATAGGGTTGAGACCATGGAAAGAAAGTCCTCTTGGGAAGGACAAACAAGCAACACTACTAGGAATCCAAATTTTAGGAAAAACCAAAACCCAAATGCTAGGAGAACTAGTCCTGATCAAAACATCAGACCTCCATTTCAAGAAAATTATGCAGAGGCCTCAACCACTAGTGAACAAATAGAAGATCCCCACATCAATTTAATGGGTCTGGACAGTGAAGAACAGGTATTCTTAACACAAGATGATCAGCAGGCCAAAGACTACCAACAATTCCAAGCAAAATCTGGTGAGTCATTTGATTTCAGAGAAGGGTATGACACAACAATCTATGAAGTACACAAACAATACAAGCTAAGGAGTAGAACCATAGATGTACCTGAGAATACCAAACAGACACACACCAAACTGCCCAAGAAAACTAGTGATAAAGCTGCCTTAACAGAGTCCTCGGATAAAAAACCCCACAAAGAGGTTACAGTGGAATATGTATCTGATGTACAGCCCCCTATAAAACCTACACCCACACCACTCCTTCCAACAAAATTTTTGGGCAAACCTATAGAAAACAGAACTGACCCAAACATACCCCAAAACAACATGCTTGATCAGGACATGCTCACCCAAAATTCACCAGAAAAGGAAAAATTTGCTGCTCATAATGTAAAAGTTCAAATAGAGAAACCTTTCAATCTTGAAACAGAAATTGACAAACTTAAAATTGCAATCCCTCTGTCTAAACTAGCCAAACATAAGGTCTTCAGACAACAAATCAATAGATCATTGCAAGTACCAGAAAACAGGGATGCAGTCAACATTTTGGATGACCAACCAGAACTGATTTTTGGCTCAGAATTCAATGGAAAATCAGGGGATGGAGGAACTCCTCCATTCTATGTAATCCTAAACATTCATGACAAAGTATTACACAATGCCATGTTTGACTCAGGGGCCTCTCATAACCTAATGACCAAATCAGTAATGGAAAAACTTGGATTAGACATCACCAGACCCTACAAAGATTTATTTTCATTTTATTCCAGCCAAGTAAGATGTTTAGGCCTGATTAAAGACCTCTGTGTATCCCTGATCCAATATCCAGCCAAAACAATTCTAATGGATGTAGTAGTGGCTGACATTCCACCCAAATATGGTATGCTCCTGTCAAGGTCTTGGGGTGCCAAACTCCAAGGATCTTTGCAACTAGACATGTCATATGCCACAATTTCAGTCTTTGGCCAGCCAAAGAGACTGTACAGAGAGACACTCATGAAATATGTGTTCAACAGC
The DNA here is from genome assembly GCA_000404065.3 of Pinus taeda. Taxonomy (NCBI): domain Eukaryota; kingdom Viridiplantae; phylum Streptophyta; class Pinopsida; order Pinales; family Pinaceae; genus Pinus; species Pinus taeda. Next base: position 3,467 of record APFE031076307.1, on the reverse strand, counting down.
CAGGATAAACCCCAAAATTTCCCAATCTTCTCCATCCATTCAGATATGGACTCCTTCATACTATACAATGCTGACATATGCCCCAAAACTGAGCTCAAGCTCCTAGAAACAAAGGAAATCAGGTATATGAATGAACAATCCACTTTTGCTGAACAAAGGGTCACTAATCTCATCAAAACAGCAGACTCTGCTGACATATCACAAGAATCACCAAGACCAGACTTGCCCATTGAACAGGTCTGTAAATCAATTAAAGCCTATACTGACCAAGAAACCTTGTGGTATTTAGAATTTGATGGATCAGTAAATAAGCTTGGAGCAGGAGCAGGGGTATGGATACACAATACTCAAAATGACCATGCTCTAGGTCATGCCTATAGGCTTAACTTCAGATGCACAAATAACATGGCAGAATATGAAGCCCTCCTACTAGGTCTCAAACTGATAAAGAACCTAGGAGTGACCAATGTCTCCATATTGGGGGATTCAGACCTCATTATCCAGCAGATAAAGGGTAATTTTGTTACAAATGATCCCAGGTTAAGGTCTTATAGGTCAGCAGTGACAGACTTACTCAATAACTTCCTAGAATATCAGATCACCAAAATACCTAGGAACCACAACTTGCATGCTCTAAGTATGGCAACCTTTGCAAGTACCTGTAAACTTCCTTTTGGGCCTAACCAACAATTCACTGCTGAGATCAAACACAGGCCCTTGGTCCCAGACAATGTAAATAATTGGCAAGTTTTTGAGAATGACACTCAGATAAACAATTTTTTAACCATGAAGGAGGAATTCTCAAACTTAAACATTAACACAAGCATTAGGGAGGATCAAAACCAAAAGCATGAACCAGACACCAGTATATCAGCTGAAACAACAGATAGGATATTACACCCCACAATTTTTGACCTTGCCAATTTGCAGAAACTGAAGATAACAGATCTTGATGAAAGTAATGAGGAAGAAACAGAAGTAATTCAGTTAAAAGACAATTTCTTGCCTACAAGTCTTGCTCCTTTAGAAGACATCTTTGATTCAAATGATCTCTCTAAAAAACCAAATATGCAACCCATTAATGCAGAAATAGAGGAGTGTAACATTGGGACCATTGGAAATCCCAAAATGATCAAGCTTTCTAGAACCTTACCTCCTGATAAGAAGCCAGAATATATCAAACTGTTCAAAGAGTTTCAGGATGTATTTGCCTGGAGCTATGAGGACCTTAAGTCCTATGATACTACAGTGATCCAGCACACAATACCCCTGAAAGAAAACCAGAAACCCTTTAAACAGAAGTTGAGAAGATTCAATCCAGTACTTCTGCCCCTAATAGAGAAAGAAGTAAAACGAATGTATGAAGCTGGGATAATTGCTCCCATAAGGTTTTCTAAATGGATTTCCAACCTTGTACCTACAAGAAAGAAAACAGGGGAGATAAGACTTTGTGTGGATCTAAGAAATTTAAAGAAAGTCTCCCTCAAAGACCACTACTCCTTACCAAAAATGGATCACATCTTACAAAGGGAGCTTCAAGGATTTCATTACTGGGTGGCTTCTCAGGATTCAATCAAATTTTGGTTCACCTAGATGATCAAGATAAAACTGCTTTCACCACACCTTGGGGAACTTTCAAGTATGTCAAAATGCCTTTTGGACTCAAGAATGCTGGAGCCACATTTCAAAGGGCAATGGATATAGCCTTTGCTAAAGAAATCCATGATTTCTTAGTCATATACCTTGATGATCTAATAGCCTTCTCAAATTCAGACCAGGAGCATTTAAAACACCTTAGACAAGTGTTTTTAATTTGTAGAAAGTATGGCATTTCTTTGAACCCAAAGAAATCACTATTTGGCCTGGAAGAAGGCAAACTCCTTGGTCATATAATTTCAAAAGGTGGCATAAGAATTGACCCTGATAGGATTCAGGCTATACTGCAAGTCCCCCATCCAAGAAACATCTAGGAGTTACAAGCCTTTTTGGGGAAAATTAATTTCCTAAGAAGATTTATTCCTAACTTAGCTGAGCTAATAAAATTGTTGAACAATATGCTCAAGAAAGATGCCAAGATCAAATGGAAAATTGAGGCTAAATAAGCCTTTGAAGAAATCAAGATAGCCCTGACAAGAACACCTGTGCTTACAAGCCCTAGTTTTGATAGAGACTTTATAATCTTCTCCTTTGCCTCTGAAAACACAATTGTTGTTGTCCTACTGCAAAAGGATGACTTGGAGTGTGAAAAACCTATTGAATTTTTCAGTAGAGCCCTTAGTGATGCCCCACTCAAATACAAAATCATGGAAAAACAAGCATATGCCCTGGTAAAAGCCATAAAGGATTTCAGAGTTTACATCCTATACTCTCATATAATTGCATATGTGCCCAATGCTGTAGTCAAAGATATCTTAACCCAAGAGGGAATGGAAGGCAAGAGGGCCAAATGGATTGCCAGTATTATGGAATATGATATAGAAATCAAACCAACAAAACTTATAAAAGGACAAGGGCTAGCCAAACTAATGACTGAGACTACTTTGAAGCCCTTGACATAAATGAACTGGATAACGAACAGGAGATGGCGACTCCACAGATCAATCAAGCCTTTCTAGAATCACCTTGGTATGCTGACATATGTTTTGTATTATTAAACCCTGTAAGTCCTCCGGGTTATCCAGACCAAGACACAGATTTCTAAAAACTACTCATAGGCTGCAAAGTGTTATGGCGAATCATTAGACAACGTTTTATTCTTGGAAAAATCAATGAAAGGTGGATCACATTGCTGCAAACTGCCTGACTTCAGATAAAGCTGATAAGGTCCTTAGACAATTTCATGCAGGAGATTGTGGAGGGCACCTGTATTGGAAATCCACAGCTGATAAAATCCTAAGGGCTGGATTTTATTGGCCCTCCCTATTTACTGATTCAAAAATGTTTGTAATGTCATGTCACAAATGTCAGATCTTTGAAGGCAAGAAGAAGTTACTTCCCTTGCCCCTCAGGCCCATTTCAACTGAAAAACCATTTCAACAATGGGGCTTAGATTTCATTGGAGAAATTCACCCTTCTTCCTCAGGCCAGCATAGATGGATCTTGACAGCTACTGATTACTTCACCAAGTGGATAGAGGCTATACCTTGTAGACAAGCAAATGATTCAGTTATCATACAATTCTTAGAAACCAATATCTTGTCTAGATTTGGCTGCCCAGAGAAAATCATAACAGATAATGCCGCTGCCTTTAAATCCAAGAAAATGATCAGCTTCTGTCACAAATACCATATCACCCTAGGTCACTCAACAGCCTATTACCCTCAAGGCGATGGCCTAGCTGAGTCCTCCAATAAAAGCCTAATCAACATCATTAAAAAGGTCTTGGAGGACAACAAAAAGAATTGGCATAAAAAGTTGGTAAATGCACTATGGGCAGATAGATTGACCACAAAAAGATCTATTGGTAC
>APFE031076302.1:164191-189771 GCA_000404065.3 Pinus taeda | reverse complement strand
TTAGAAGATGAACTTTTGAGGGTAAATGCTAGTGAAATCAAGACTTCCTATTTGAGCTTAAGAGGAGAGATCACATACCTTTTTGGCCCCAATAGGGAGTGAGTGAAGCTTGTCAAAGTAGAGGAGACTTCTTGTTGGACCCTGGAAGGAGCTTGTACAGCGTCAAGGCAAAGGTTGTAAGGTTCTTTTCTTTTGAATTAATACAATCAAGCTCATTTTTCTCAACAAGTATCTTTTGCTATTTGTTTCATGGACTCCTTGACTTTCATGTTAAATATGTTTTATAATATTGGATATTCAGGTGCTATTTAATTGTTTTCCTTGTTTGTGCTTGCAGGTTTACGACAAAGGAACTTACTTGGATCAAAGAAGCGAAGGCATCTCCGAACTTGCGTTGGACATGAGGTAGGACCTTAAACACACTTGTTTCCCATTACTTATAAAGTGCATTTAGAGAAAGATAGTGTTTGGTTGGTTTTTTTGTCATTAGGTCTTCATTAGATTCTAGGAAGGTCTGTCTTGTCTGCAAGATCGACTGATTCCGCGTGACAAGGTCTACTAAGAAAAGTCCCTGAATGCAAGCATGCAGGCTTGTGGGAGTGTCCAGAGGTCAAGAGGTCTATAAACTTAGTGGGACTGAGGGGCAGGATACCTGAGTGGCTAGGTTGCCTCTTGGGAGTGTTGTTGCTGATGTGGAAGGTATGGTTGATGTGTTTCCATCGATTCCATTTCCTTAAGGTCATTAAGGATGTTGAATCCTATCATAGTAGCCTCTCATCACATGTTTATCCTGGCTAGCCAGTTACTTGGGTAGATGTGGGAGGGTGTGGTTACAATTTGGTATCTGAGCATGGTTCACCCCTTAAACTGGATGGGTTGTGTGTTGGTCATGCATTCATGTTGGTTTCACGTGTGCCAGTCATCCTTGAATTTTTGTTGCATATGCATAGTGTTGGTCATGTTCATAGTGATGTCTCCATGGGAATAGGGATGTCGTTGTGTGAAGTGTGTTGTCATGGGTATATGATCGGGTACATGGTGTTTATGTTTGAGTACAATCAATATACAATGATATGGTTGTTGTTTTCATGCATGAGGTCATGGCATGTGTATTTGATATGGTCATGCATTAATGACTAGACTTTAACTAGAACGATGGACATATGGTTACATGCCTATTTGTTATAGTTTATATGTTATCATGATTATATCGTACATGTATCGTGATGATTTGTTGATATTGTAGACAAGGTATCCTCCCTAAAGTATACTAAGGTACGTTGAATTATTGTGATTTGGTTTAAATGATATAGCATGCCTTGCAGGAAAGAGATCGAAATGGCTAGTAAGATGGTAGACTACAAATACTCTCCCTATGAATCGGATGAACAGTGTCGTGTTGGGCACTCTTCTGATTTGGAAGACACATTAAGAAGCTTGAAGGAAGAAATAAGGATTTGTAAGGTGGATAATGATAAAATCATGTAGGCGCAAGAAAAACAAGCAGAGGTTAATGCAATGCTACTTCAGATTTGTCAAAATTGTAGTGATATGGACCACTTCAAATCAGCCATGAGTAGGAGGAAAAAACTAATGGGGCATGTGGCAGCAGGTCTTATGGTGGTCACAGGTCAGACAATGACTCGATCAAATATGGAAGGTTATTGGATACTCCATATAGGATATGTTATGGACACAGGTACTATTCTAGTTCTGGTTAGGACAGGCATAATGACCGTCATCGTTATCATCCTTACAGGAGGAGTGATAGGGTATACTTTCCAGATGAGTTTAAGAAAGAAAAGCCACCTACCTTTGATGGAGAGACGAATAAATCATATGATGCAGAGGCATGGTTTCTTGGTATGAGGAAGTTCTTTAGAGTGCTTGAGTATTTAGAAAACATGAAAGCAAAGATAACAACTTTTAGTCTCAAAGGTAAACCATATATTTGGTGAAAATATGTGAAGAATGTTAAAGGTATACAAGAGGATGATTTGACTTGGCATGAGTTTGAGAGGCTCTTCAAGAAGATGTATTTTTCAGAGAGATACTTTGATGACAGAGCTAAGGAGTTTTATGAGTTGGGGATGGGTTCTATGACATATGATGAGTATACTAGCAAGTTCTTAGAGCTGTTGAGATATGTGCCTTACCTCAAGGAGGGTAAGGCTAAGGCTTAGAGATTCATCAATGGACTTCCATTATCATACAGAGACCGGATTGAGTTCGATGAGCTTAGAGCGTTGGAGGAGGCCATTAGAAAGTTGAAACATTATTATGAGCAGTCGAAGTGCAAATTTGAGCCTAAGTGTGACTTAAAAGGAAATTAGAAAGCTAAAGAAAAATGGCCACCAAAGTGAGGAAGACCTCAAGATGCAAGTGAGAAAGAAAATGTAGTCCCTTAGAAGAAGTTCAATACAACAGAGAAGGGAAATGGAGAGAAGCAGGTTAGAGGTGGTGGTAGAAAACCATTGCAATGTTAGATATGTGGCAAGGATCATCATATGAGGGATTGTTTGCAGTATCAGGGTGGTAGACCCTAGATCTATAATGCTCAGGAGGTTCATATAGTTGGTGATGTTGGTCATAGCATTCCTCAGATATATGCAGTTGTGGACGACAGGCAAGCAGATCATCAGGCATCTATCATTGAGATGGATGGTAAGATTTTTGATCAAGTTGTTTATATTTTGATTGATCTTAGATTTAACTATAGTTATATTAATCCTAACCTAGTGGATAAGTGTGTTTTGATAAAAGAAGTGCATGCAATCTTGGTTGGTACAATTGGCTATAGGTACAAAGAAGATAGTTCACCATTGGGTAAGATCTTGTGCATTTGAGCTGAATGGTATGCCTACAACAACACATTTGAAGGTACTTCCATTGGGATCATATAATATGCTTTTGGGTATGGATTGGATATACCTTCATTGGACCAAAGTGGATTGTTTCGACAAGGTTGTTGAGTGTATGGATGATAGTGGGGAAAAGAGAACTTTGCAAGGGAAGAAGAAGCCTACACCAGTGAGGATGGTTACTTCTATGCATGTGTTGGCTGCGTGGGGCCTGACCCAGGTTTAGTGTTAGTTAGCCAAATAAATCCCTACACTACTGGCCCTTTTGGCATTAGCTCGCAAAGCGCGGACTGAAGTCTCACCCGAAGTAGTAGGGGGGGATGCTGGAACCAAGTTTCCGCACCCTGAGATGGTCATGATGTTGTTTTATTCCTCCTATTCCTACTTTTGTGTAGGTCGTTAAGTTCTAGGGCTACGTCTATCTAGCCCCTTATTCTACCCTTCGATACCTCTGCGAAGGAGTACGATTGACCTTCGCGTAGCCCTAACCTGTGGTTCAGGTACTTTCGCATTTCTAGGGCAGTGTATCGTGCAAATTCCCAAATTACCTTAAGTGTCTTATTTATCCTACTAAACAATCATAGTTAGCACCACATAAATAGATATTCTTACTTGCATTCAATTCCCCAATGTAATTTCATACATTCACGCATCACATAAGCATTGTAAATGAAATTCATTCGCAATAATACAAGATGCATTAACAGGAAACAAAGACACAGAATTTGTAGAATGCTTCTCTTTATTTATATCTTTATATGCTTACAAACTCTATCCACCCTGTACACACAACTGCAGGGGTCTGCGCACTCAGCTGCGGACTTCCACCCTAGGCCTCTGTGCACTCAACTACAGGGCCTCTACCTACACTAAGACTCGGAAATTAGACTTCTGTCCTTATCGCTCAAGACTTCTTCTTCTTCTACCAAAACTTATTACTACTTACAGCTTACTTATTTAGCTCTTTTTATACAATCCCATGGTTCATAGACCATGGGTAAATCTTTACAACTGACTTTAAACTTTACAAAATAAGGGCGAACAACCCTTTATGACTCATGACACCTTCGTGCTATGCGACCACAAAATGCGGAGACTTTACATTTTTATTACAAAATTTGACCCAAAACATGGGCTTTTAGTCCCAAAACTGTCCTCGGGGGATCCCGTTCCCAATAGTAGGCTAAGCATAGTTGTAGAAAAGGTTGTGTGATGTTTTTAGTACATATATCTAGTGACAATGGAAAATATATTGAGGATGCATAAATATTCAAGAGGTACCCTATATTGCAGTAGTATCAGGATGTGCTTCCAATAGAGATTCCATAGTTACCTCCTCACAGGGAAGTTGATTTCTCTATTGAGTTTGTTCCAAGGGAAACACCAACATCGAAGGCACCTTATACGATGAGCACTCCAGAGCTAGTAGAGTTGAAATTGTAGTTAAAGGAGATGTTTGACAAGAGATACATTAGGCCAAGTGTATTGCCTTGGGGTGCACAAGTGTTTTTCGCAAAGAAGAAAGATGCTACTCTCAGATTGTGCATTGATTATAGACAATTGAAAAATGTAGCAATAAAGAACATGTACCCATTGTTGAGGATTGATAATTTGTTTGATCAGTTGAAGGGAGAAGAAGTGTTCTTTAAGATCAACCTGAGATCAATATACCATAAGGTACGCATCAAGGAAGAGGATATCTTCAAGACTGTGTTCAGGACTAGGTATGCGCATTATGATTTTGTTGTAGTTCCATTTGGTTTGACTAATGCTCTAGCTACATTTATGTGTTTGATGAATAGTGTGTTGTGTCCTTATATGGACAATTTTGTTATTGTATTCATTGATGACATATTGTTATATTCTAAAAATGAGGAAGAACATGTCAAGCATTTAGTAGCAGTGTTGAGATTGTTAAGAGAGCATAAGTTGTATGCTAAGCTTAGCAAGTGCAACTTTTTTTAGACAGATGTGCATTACTTGGGACATGTCATTTCCAAGGAAAGCATAACAGTAGATCCAGAAAAGATAAGGGCCATCATGTAGTGGGTAGCTCCTAAGAATGTGGATGAGATGAGATCATTCATTGGATTGGCAGGTTACTATAGGAGGTTCATCGGGAACTTCTCACGCATCAAATATCCTATCACATCAATGTAGAGGAAAGTTAAGAAGTTTGAATGGATGGAAGAATGTGCAGCTAGTTTTGAGCAACTCAAGCAGTTGTTGACACATGCACCAATACTAAAGATTGTATATCTGGACAAGGGGTTTGTAGTGTGTAAAAATAATTTCAAGAGAGGACTTGGTGGAGTTTTCATGCAAGAAGGATAGGTAGTGTGCTATGAGTCACAGAAACTAAATGAGCATGAGTAGAAATATACGGTGCATGATCTTGAGCTAGCAGTGATCATACATCCATTGAAGATGTGGAGACACTATTTTCTTGGCATGAGGTTTGTATTGATGAGCAATCACACTGGGTTGAGGTATTTGTTTGACTAGTTGAATCTAAATGCCAACAAGCTAGATGGTTGGCCACTCTTAGTGAGTTTGACTTCGAGATCAAATACATCAAAGGAAAGGAGAACCGGGTTGCAGATGATCCTAGCATGAAGGTGCATGTAAATCATATAGCAGTTATGAGCTCTTATGGGACAAAGTTATAGGATAAGATCTTGCAGGCAAGACAACATGATGAAAAGTACATGAATATCATGCACAAATTACAGTAGAGTATAGGTACATGCATAGGTATAGGTATAGGTGCAGGTATAGGCACATGTATAGGTACAAGTACAGGTGATCAAGATGCAGACTATTGCCTCACGACAAATGGTTTGTTGAGATTCATGGATAGGATCTATGTGTTGAATTGCAGTAAGATCAAGAAGCTTATCTTGAGGGAGTTTCACGTGAAGACATAATTGGGTCACCCAAGATATCAGAAGATGTTGACATTGGTGATTAAGTTCTACTATTGGCCGAATCTAAAGAAGGAAGTGGTAGAGTTCATGGCTAGATGTTTAGATTGTCAGCATATAAAGGCAGAATGTAAACATCCAGGTGGTCTACTACAACCTATTGTGATTCTAGAATGGAAATGGGAGGTCATTTCCATGGATTTCATTATAGGTCTTTTAAGGATAGTGAGACAACATGATTCTATTATGGTCATGGTCAACAGGTTGAGCAAGGTAGCTCACTTCATTCCAGTGAAGACTACATATTCAAGTAGTGAGGTGGCACAAGTTTTCATCAGAGAGATAGTGAGATTACATGGTTTTCTGAAGAAGATTGTGTCAGACAAGGATGAAAATTTCACTTCCAAGTTTTGGAAGGAGCTATTTGCAGGTTTGGGTACATAGTTGGCATTCAGTACAACTTATCACCCGCAGATAGATGGAAAAATAGAGAAGGTCAACAGAAACTTGGAGGATATGTTGAGGATGTACGTGATGCACCAGTAGAGGAAATGGGAGGAGTATCTTTGATTGGTTGAGTTTGCATACAACAATGGTTATCAGGAGTCATTGAGGATAAGTCCTTTCAATGCATTGTATGGAGGGATTTGTAATACTCCCATTAGTTGGAGTGATCCAGTGAAAAAGGTACTTATTGGACCGGATATGTTGGCAGACATGGAACATGAAATTTAAGTTATAAATAAGAATCTAAAGGCAGCACAAGATAGAAAGAAGAGTTATGCGGACTAGCACAGGGTATTCAAGGAGTTTCAGGTTGGGGAGCATGTGTATTTGTGCATCAGGCCCAAGAAGAGCTCTTTTAGGATTGGATCATGTGCCAAGTTGGCACCACGATATTGTGGGCCTTTTGAGATCCTTAAGAGGATTGGACCAGTGGCCTATCGACTTGCACTACCTCCAACAATTAAATTCCATGATGTTTTCCATATTTCATTGCTTAAGAGGTATATATAGAATGTTGATCATGTTATTGATTGGTATGTATTGCAGGTGGAGCAAGAAGAAGAGTTCCAGCCATAGCCTCAGTGCATATTGCAGCGGAAGCATCTCATGCTCAGGAACAAAGCCGGTTAAAGAACTGTGGAAGCACTTTGTTCCCGAAGAAGCTACATGGGAGATGGCAGATCATATGAGGGCCATGTATCCTTCTTTTTTTTGCTAGCTGAGACAAAACAATTTTAGTTTGATGTTTGGTATATGTTTGGCATATATTTGGCTGATGTTTTGGTATATGCATATATATATGGATGAAATACTACCATGAGATAAGTTATAAAGCTCCAATAAGTGGTGTGGTTGTTATCTTGTCATGTGTCATGATGATTTTCTTTTGAGCAGGTCTTTCATTCTAAAGACTACAAAGAGATAAGTTATAAAGCTCCATGGGCAATATGTTTTCCTTTTTGTGGTTTTGTTAAGGTCTTGGTGTGGTTTAACACCAAGGATGGTGTTCCCCAAGGGGGAGGATTCTGTAACATCCCTAGTGAAAATTCCAATTAATTAAACTTAATAAAGGCAAAAAATAAGACTACGGGTAAGGGACATGTATTCCAAGATGAATATTGGGAAAATATGTCCTAATGGGCATCAACGGATGTGTTTATGGCTAAAGGAAATTGGCATAGGCATTAAAAGGCAAAAAGGCATTTTTGCACATTTATTTATGAAATTAAAGGAAATTAGGAGAAAAGTAAGGTGAAAAGTCGCAAGTTGCACGTGAGGAGGAAAATGAAGGAAAATAATGGAAAATGAAGAAAATAGAGGCCTTATTAATTAAAAGGTTTATGAGGATCAATTGGTATTTTTTGTCTGTTCAGTTTTGGATCTCTCTCATTATTCTCTCTCTCTCACTCTTGGACACTTAGAGTTTTCTTGGAGCACTATAGTTTTAGAGCAAGGAAGGAAAAGCAAGCAAAAGGGAAGGAAGGAAGAGTAGGATCAAGTAGCTTCAACAGGAATACTTGCAGGTAACATATTTCATGTGTGATTTCCTAGATGGTTTTGACATACATGGCTTGTCATGTTGGTGTATGGTTCTCTTACTGTTGGTGGCATGCTTTTGTTGGGTTATGACAGTGGTTCTCAGCCTAGCCTTGCCTTTTTCAGATGCCATGGTGTGTTGTGATGTTTATCTCAGTTTTGAGATTTGGAATTTCCAGATGGATTTTGGAATCTAGGATGGAGGTGTTCCTAAGGTTCATTCCCAAAGGCCTAGGAATCCCTTGACCAGTTTTGTTGGGATACATGGTAAATCCTGAGGGAGGGGTCTCAGTTTAGAGCCTAGTGATCCAGTGTAGATTGTGGTAAAACCTAAGAGGTTGGTGTCTCGGTTTAGGTCTTAGTGATCTGGGATTAGATTATGGTAAATCCTGAGAGACAAGGATATAGAAAAATCCTCAAGGATAGTGACAGATTTCAGATGGCATTCCAAGTTCAATTCGGTTTTGTGATCGAAGCACCAGTTTTGATGTGACCACGGTTTGATGAGGGTGGAGGTGGTTTAAGATTTGGATTCCTTTGGTTGTTTTTAGATTGGTTTATCCATGAGATCCCACATTCATGCTTGGAACATGGCACAGGGGTGACTGGCTAAAAGAAAGAGTTGGTTTAGCCATGTCTACAGCCAGGTGGTACGTGGAAGTCCTAAACCTGGTCATATTTTTCTATGGTTAATACAAGCTAAGTTCTCTTGCTTTTTTACTTGTTTATATATGGATTTAATGGTTGTTATCTCACTGTTATTTCCATGGTTTTATGTTCGTTATAAGCATTGTTAATTGACTGGTTCATGTCATGGTTACTTCATGTATTTATTTGTAATCATTAAAATGATGGATTCAAGACCTAATTGATGTCATAATAGTTCAAAGGGGAAGGTGGTGATCCTTCTTGTCATGTTTCACAAGAGTTTTCGGTCATTCATGTTCTGTCTTGTATCCTAGACCTATAGATTGCATTGATGCCAAGTGTTGACAAAATGTTAGTCCCGGTTGGGGATGGTTAGGCCTAGTCCTAGAGTTGATTTTTGGTTTATTAGTCTTGTCATCACGTGTTTAATGGATTCTAGGAAATACAACAAGTTTTGGGTAGTGCCTAGAATTTTGGGCTAGAAAAGTGCCTTAAATTCTGCGAACATTGGCACAGGTCTGCTAGGAAAAGTCCCTAGATGCAGGCATGCAGGCTTGTGGGAGCATCTAGAAGTCCCTAGAAGCATTCATGCTAATAGAATGAGATCATCCAAAGGTCAAAATGTCTAAAAAATAAATTGGACCAAGGGGCAGGATGCCTGAGTGGTTGGGTTGCCTCTTAGGAGTGTTGTTGTTGATGTGGAAGGTATGGTTGATGTGTTTTCATCAATTCCATTTCCTTAAGGTCTCCAAGGAGTTTGAATCTTATCAAGTAGTATCTCGTCACATTTTTACCCCGGTTGGACAGTTACTTGGGTAGATGTGGGAGGAGAGTGGTTACAAATCTCATAATTAAGAAAAAGTCTCTAGAGTTTGTCATTCCCAAGGATATCAACTTCACATACTTGTGTATTAGTTGGGTAGGGGTCCATTATTATAGAAGTTTCATAACTTCTCAAGCCCCTAAGTGTCTAGATACATTCTCTTGGAGGATAGAATGAACCTATATAATTTGACCCTATCAAGAGTCAATGAGTGAGACAAACTTGTGAGAGAGCTCTTCCATATTGTCTGGCTATATAGAGACCATCTTTGAGAGGAAGCTAGGATTTCAAGTTTGAGATGAGGTCTCGCTTTCTTAAAGGTATAAATTTGTATTATTTTGATTAATTAATACAAGCTAAGGATTCCCATCCCATATATTTGTTGTATTTATGATATTATGGTTTGATGTAATTACATTTTATATGTGCTAATATTCACTCCGCAGAAGGAAATATTTTCTTTGTTTGTTAGTGCATGTGTGTAGGAATCTAGGTCAAGGTGTCTTGGAGTAAGATATTCATTTAGGAGTAGGTTCTCTGACATTAGTTTTAGATCTGTGATTCTACACTAACCTACAAGGGTTTCAGGTGCAAATTTCTTGACTTCTCATCTATATGTATATGTTTATTTGTTAATTGCATCTAGGGATCATCACTTATTTGATCACACACTTTCCTAGTGAGTCCTAAGAAAGACTTGCAGAGTAGAAACTCCTTGTACTAATGTTATTTCAGTTACAACATAGCGGATCATAATCTTGTGAGATGTAGGAACCATTTGTGTAGGATTGGAGTATTTAAATCACACCTATCATGAAACTTAATCGAACACTTCTTGGAGTCAAGATTGGTCCTTAAGCTTTAGGGTCACTTATTTTACTCTATGGAACAGAAAACCCATGTAGTCCTACTAAGCACTGACTAAAGAAGTAATCAAGTCCAAAGAACCTAGATGATCACAAACACAAGTTAGTTTTCTCATGACTCCTAAGTCATATGTCACATCTTAGTAACACACCATACTTAACACATTGACTAATGAGGAATGAGTGAATTACAGCTAGCTTATGAAAATAATGATGACTTAATCCTTAACATGGTAAAATAATTAATACATAAAACTAATCTAACTAAGTAATGCCACAGTGCATTCCCAAGCCAAGGGGAAGTCTTGGTTGAGAATGCATTATGGAAGAAGCCACAATGCTTTGAATCACAGTTAGGACAAAATTGAAATAGTAACCATGATTATATTTTTATAGGAACTTAGTAGAAATATGATGGCACAATACTAGTGTCTCATCAAGATAAACTATTGTTATCAGGAAATATAGTGTTTATGAAGTGCTGCTAGTCCCACTGAGATGGGTAGCTATCTTAGAAACAAACAGATTAAAGTTACTTTCATTTTCCTTTACGAGAAGTCGATAGGAGAGGAGCAAAGATACCAACCTCAATCTTTCGCTCAGTTCCTTTTTTGTTCCTCCTCCTCTCTGACAGGTCTTTGCTGCTCCTTCCTTGACCACTCCGCTTCAAAGAGTACCTGTAAAGTTAAAGCAACATAATAACTTCAAAGTGTAGAGATCTACAATCATAAACAATATAGGACAAGATATATATTGACCACACAAATGCATATATCATCAAACATACAAGAATGTGGAGGAAAACTTGAATAGCTTTATTGATATAAAGATTAGAAGAGAGGATTACAACCCATTGATCTGACCCAGTGTCATCCTCCTAGCATGAAAGCCCTTCTTCACCTTATGAAAAGCTTAGATCACCCAATACTATGATCTTCCACTAGGAAACCAACAACACTTCCTTACAAGATACAAGATTCCAGCCTTTGGATCTTTGGGATGAGGGATCCATATATAGATGATTGCATGGGGGTGAGTCAGCTTCTGGGATTTTGATTAGTGTCTTATCTCTGATAGTTCTTGATTCCACTTAGAGATTGATGATCTCTTACTCATCCCTAGGCGAATTCAAAGAGGCAAGTGTCACAGGAGAAGTTTTTGGAAGATTCCATGATCATCCACCTTGCAAACTGTCTCTGCCATTTCTCTACTCTCACCCATCACACCCTGCAGAAGGGGTTTCCAATATGCATAGCACTTTTTGCACTGAGCAGGTGAGATGCATTGCACCCTTAGCACTGGGCACTCTGTATGTTCTAGTTTTTACTAGTTCTGAGCAGTTTTCTTTGGAGAACTTCTGGGAGATGATGTAATCAACTGACCTTTTTCCTTTAGGGCATGAAACAACACTTTTAGGGAATTAGAAGCCCTTGGTTTATGGACATATGAGATTGGGGTTGTAGTGCCCAAATATGTCTATAACAACTATGTATACTATATTTTCATGATTACATAGAACCTGTACTTATTACATACACCTTTGTTCTCTCTTTACTGCTACCTCCTCCCTTATCTCTTTTGGATACATACATACATACTCTCTCTCTCTCTCTCTCTCTCTCTCTCTCTCTCTCTACAATGTCACTAATAAGATGTGTCATTCAATACAATGAAGAGATCTATGACTATTTGATCCTATTTCCAAGGATCTCATAACCTTTCATGCTTGAGAATAGAAAATAACATATTACTTGATTCTTGGAAGGAAAGTTGTTTTGGCGATAGTTCAGGAACTTGTCAGAAATAGTATTCCAACAAGATGACCAAACTCTCATGTGTGAATAATAGTTGACTTGTCCTTTGACCATAATCCTGAATATTGCTAAAAGGTTATCGATCTAGTTAGATAACATTATATGATCCTAATAGCAAGCTTATCAAAACCTAGATTTTGGATTCTATCTTATAGCGGAGCAAGTATATTATCCATTGAAGTGTTACTAAAAATAGGAATTCCGATAGAAATTAGATTTCTGGTAGTATATTGTTTTTAGCCATACACACAAATGTGAGATAGTGAAAATTATAATCTAAACATTCATAAAAATGTTGGGAAAACAACTAGGTGTGTCTAATGTGTTATCTAATGACAATTCCAAATATATTCTTTAAAAAAGGTAGATATGTAGGCAAAATAGTTGATAATAGGGTAGTTGACAGGGTAAAGGGAGACATTTGGTACTACAAAATCATGAAAAAATAAGAGTTCAACATCCCCCCATGCCTAAGCATTTGCATGTTCTCATTTAATAGGCTACTACAACATAAAGAAGGGATGTTTATCAAAATTGGCAAAATTTTATGTCATCCCTCCTCATTATACTTGTTCTACTGCCTAAATTAAGATATCAATAGGAGGTGGAAATGGCACGGGATTGTTGTTTCCTACACTTCTTTTGTAGAACTTTAATTTGTAACATTTTGTTCTAGTTTCCAAGTTGTTATCACTATCAATACCATTTCCTCGCTTTCTTGAAAAAACACTTATACTTGGAGGCCCTTATTTTTTTTTCTCAATTAATTAGGCATTCCTTTCCTTAATAATATCATTTTTCTCTCTTGATATGCCTTTTCAATATTTAGCATTCACCAATAACTCTTTTCAAACTCTTAATATTCTTATTATTTATCTTTAATTTAGATGAGCTAATATATGATATAGGGTCTAGATGAAATATTTCCCTATCAACATATTCCTTTGTTTCAAAATATGGGCTAGAGACAACATCTTCCCTTACTTGATGGAAAATTGTTGCATTAAGTTCTTCACCTTGTGCCTCTTGGTCTTTCTTAAAATATTCTATCCCTTGTTTACTAATTTTAAGTATTAACCCTTGTCCTCTATTTTCACTGGCGATGAAGGGTCTCTTTGTTTTAAGAACAAGTCTAAGGCTTTCGTGTAATAGTTATAACAATTATTACTTCATATTCATCATCAAGTTATTTTTCTTACATCTCCTCCTCATATTCAAGTCCCTTTTCATGTAGCTTATCCTTCTCTTGTTCTAGTTCAGGATTTTTTTCTTGTACCTCACCCTCATCTCACTTTTGTGTAGGTTCTTAGGCTCCCTTCTTAGTGTTACTCCTGGTAGCTACAAGTTCCTTTTCTTGGTCTAAATGGGGATCTTTCCTTTTCTTTCCCTGTTTTATAGTTGTGACCTTCTTTGTCTTTTTCTCTTCTTATTACCTTTGGAACCAGTAGCTTTTAGTAAGGGGCTTGGAGCTTCCTCACAAGGTACCTCCTCAATTTTCATAGTCTCCTTATTTTCAACAGAGGTGGTCTAAGATTCAATATTTTGGGGAGCTTATTCATGATACTAAATTTGACTCCATAAGAAGTGATCCCATGTCTAGTTCCTCTTCTTTATTTCTTCTACAATGAGTAATTGGATAAGCCCATGATGAAACATATTGTGTTCCCTATTAATGGAGTGGTTTTGAACATGAATTTCCAACTTGACTAGAATTTTCCATAGAAAGAAGGGTAAATTGATCATGATTTTTTCAAAGTGATGTAAGAAACACATATGGTATAAAAAGGTGAAAACATACCTTCCCTCACATGTGATAAATTTATGCACAATGACTAGTACCTCTCTCCATTCTTCCTCTAATCAGGATCACATAATTGCTTTACTCCAACCCAGGATTCATCTTGCTAGTAGTAGATAATGATTCAAGTCCTCCCCTTTTATGCTCATGCATTTGAACCACCTTTCTTCCCTTCGAGGAAGCTTGATAGGTACTGCTATCGATTCTTGTCACACTGTGAATGCCAGGCTTCCTACTTGTGCTCGGCTCCCAACAAATCTTTTGATGAACACTCGAGTGACCTTGGAGTTATACCCCAATATTTTCTAATAAAACAACAACCAACTGTTTTCTTGAAATTTTTTCTTGTTCTTAGGATTCTCTCTAAAGTATTAAATCTCATTTGGTTCTCTTCTTATGACAGACCCACTTTTCATAGTGCCTGGCTATTAAGGACTAATTTCACTTTTCTCTGTTCACTATTCATAGCACTAGAAGTAAACACCATAAGGGTTAGTGATGGAATACGAATAAATAACTGTAACATTCAAAAAAGAAGCTGAGGATGATGATTAATATGGTTACCATATTTAAGTGATTTGCAAAATGGCCATCATTATGCTAAACCACTTGCATGAACTATGATTATACAATTAATTGCAATAAAATATGGTGGAAGGTCCTTATCTAGGAACTATTAAGATATGGGTAAGTGTGGAAACATAAAATATGATAATGTCAAGTGAGTTTTTTATATTTCTTTTATTCCCCACCTTTTTAATGAAATGTCTAATTTGAAAAGTGTTGTATCTTTATGTAGTCATTTTTTACATTATCTATTCATGATTCCTGATCGATCATGGGTGCTACTAGAAATCATTGGATAATGTGGCTAGTTCCTTCTTAAAGATGTTTTTGTTTCCAAAAAAGTATCAAGTATTGACCCTATAGTCTTGAGAGTTGTTAATTAACTCCAAAATTAATACTTCGCTTCTCACTACTGGATTTTGGAGTTTACCTTTGAACTAATAAATTTGAGGAAAAACTTTCTTCAAGTGAAACTAGAGATGATTATCATACTTCTGCTATTGCCTTATTATTTGAAACACAAATTTGTTGTACCTATTGAAAACCCTCAAATAAGGAAAGGATACCACAACCATGTGTCTTGGACTAAAGACTTATTCTTGGTTGGTAACATTGTATTGAATAATAAGATAGAATGTCAACATTATTTATGAGCAAATCCATATGCCTAGCTTTGTTCACCTATAGTAGAGCTATTGAAAACACCAAGGTGCTACCAAAATTCAAGGTGAGCAATTCTACTTGAATTCTCTATAGAAAATGCTACTAGAATTATGTGTGAGTAGCGCAACTAGAATTTTGTGTAGACAATGCTACTAGAATTCTATGTATGTTTGTTTGAAGATAAATACTTTGACAACATCTTATTGTTGACGACATATTCATAAACAAAATAATCTCAATATTTTTCTTGATAATGATCAGAATATACCTGCGTCTCAAGAGGAGGAGTTCTTGATAGGAATTATAAAATACAACTACATCTTAAGGAGTGAATAGAGGGGAAGAAGACCCATGAGCAACATTACGAGTGTTAAAAATAGCAACAAGAAATTCCAATTTAGTTTTTCCTTGAATTAAATTGTGAATTAAATTGAAATGTTATTCTCATGGAAACTTGTAATAGTTAATTAAGTTAAATTGACTTAATTCACTTAGGAAATTTAACTTGGAAGTCTATCTAGAGTCATGTAGAGTGATCCCTAAATTTTAGGGCCTAGGTTGAGTTCTTTTGAGTTGTAATTAGATAAATCAATCTAATTGAGTTATAGTCAGTTAAAGTAGTTCTAACTATTGGAGGAACTAGTAGAGGTCTAGTAGTGGAGTAGTGCACTAGTGCTTCACGAGTACCACACCAGTTAAATGAATATTCACTCATAAATAGATCATGCATGTCAGTTCAAAGGAAGAAACAGTTGGTATTATAGTTTAGGGACAATGTATTAATCAGTTGTATAATTTTCCGAGTTGTATAGATGGTGCATGAAATTAGTTGAGGACCTATGTTTGGATTGCACAATTATGGAGAGTGGATTTCCCAATTAAATACGAGTTGATTATCTCAGGAATTACGCAAGGAAGTAGGGTCTTGGAAGGCTAGAAAATTGGCTAAGTGTTGGCTAGAGTCAGCCTAGGAATCAAAGAGTTAGATTGTACTAGTGTAGGAATTGTTCAGGACGAATAAACATTGTATTTTCTTCTCAGGTATTCTGGTTAATGCAATATATATAGTTGGGTATTTTAGCAGTTTCTTTCCCCAGAGAAATATTGTGTTATGTGTAATTGATATTCTTCCTTTTCTTCTTATTGTTTTCATCGATCAATTTTGGTTTCTATTGAAGAGTAGAGTAGATTCATGTCTTGTGTTTTAACATATCACATAAGTTGTTGAATATATAGTAAAAATCTACATGGTATCATAGCTGAAGACAATATAGAAGAGGATAATTTGAGTTTGTTGTGCAAGTGAAAATCGTATTTGTAGTTCATACTTCAAAGTCGACAATGTGGCTTTCTACAGTTTGAGACTTGAGTATGCCTTGGAAGGAAACTTGAATTACATAGCCTGGAAGGATAGGATGGAGGCAGTGCCAAAAGACAGCGACCTCAAGGAATTCATAGATCATGACATTCCTAAGACTCCTACATCGGATGCTAAGGTATGGTTGAATTTAGAAAGTGTGTGGAAAAGGTGAGGAGGATTAACGGACCTGTTTCAAAATAGAAGTGACCATAAGAAGTTAGCATTGAAGGAAAAACTTAGAAAGGCCAAGACAAGATCTGTGACTCAGTTCTAAATTACTTGAGCATGTTCACCCATTGTCAGGATGAGCTTGGAAGTGTCAGGATTACTATTTCCGAAGATGATATGGTGAGCCTAGAACTTCTAGGACTTCTAAAGAGTTGGCACATTTATCAAGACTATATCAATGGGAGGGAGAAGCTACCAAATTGGGAACGACTGTGGTTGTATTTGGTACAAGAAGAGATTTGGAGGAACACCAAAGATGGATCCTCATCAAAGACTGGTGATGAGGAATTGTGCCTTAGCAGGTAAGGAAAACAAAGGGAAGGGGAAGGCATTCCATTCCAAATCAAGTTATTGTCATGGAGGCAAGACGAAGGACATGTCGAAAATCAAGTGATTTCATTTTCAGGAGTTGGGACATTTTTCCATAAAGTGACCACTCAAGAAGGTCGATAAGAAGCCCTCAGGAGGAGCGACAGGTGAGGCTCTTTCCTAAAAATTTGAACTGGACTTTACACTCATAGCATGTATGGTGTCATCGATGATGGGTAGTGTATGGTACCTAGATAATGGAGATTCTTTCCACATGAGTAGTAACAAAGAGCTCTTAAGTAACTTGGGGGAGAAGGATCTCCAGATGCATATCGAGATGGTGATGATGGCAGTTATAGTGCTACTGGGCTTGGTACAATTACCTTTTAGAGGGAGTTAGGTGCTCCTCTCACTTTGCGAGATGTTATGTATGTTCCTGGTTTGAAGAAGAACTTGGTATTTGTTGCCATGTTGGCATATAGAGGCTATGGTGTGATATTTAGTAAGGGAAAAGCATTCCTTTGTCATATAGACATGAGATAGGTAAAGAGGATAGGGGTCAGGGTGAAGAATCTCTATAAGTTGGAGGTAGAAGATTGTGTTGCCTTGAGCACAAAAGAAGAGAAGGTGCAAATCCAAGACATTGGTGAGTTGTGGCACAGGCGGTTGGGTGACTTGCATCATTGCGCTTTGAATCATGCAGCAAATTTCTACCAGTCTTCCCAAAGGTACACTAGATCAGGTTAACACATTCAAAGGGTGTACTTTGGGAAAATGCACCAAAGCTTCCTTTCATGATGAAGATAGTTGAGGATAGGTGATCCTTGATTGAGTCCACTCAGATGTGTATGTATCATTCCCGATGGCATCCATGACCAAGCACATGTATTATGTTATATTTGTTGATGATTTTTCTTGTAAGTGTTGGATCTTCTTCATGTAGAAGAAAGATCGGACTTGTGCAAATTTGTGTGAATTTAAATAACTGTTCGAGAAAGATATTGGCAGGAAGGTTAAATCTCTTAGGAGTTATAATGGTGGAGAGTATGTGTTGAATAAGTTTAAAAAATTATGTGCATTAAAAGGCATTCGACGAGAGTTAATAGCACCTCATAACCCGCAATAGAATGGGGTGGCTGAAAGGAAAAACAAAAGCATTGTAGGATAGGCACGAGCGATGTTGCAGAATCAAGGCCTACCACTACACTTGTGGGCCAACGCATGTAACGCAAATGTTTATTTGTAGAATAGAGTCACTCAGCGAATTCTTGGGATGAGCACACTAGAAGAGGGTTTTTCACAGAAGAGACTAGATGTGGGTCACTTCAGGAATTTTAGTTCATCACTGTACTTCCATGTGACTAAAGATGTATGAAAGAAGCTTGAGTGAACAACAAAGTTGGGGATATTTGTGGGGTACAGTGATATCCATGATGATAGTGGTTCGTAGGGATGTAAAATTTGATGAGGAGAAGGCCAGGAGATGTTCCCTTGAGAGGGAGCTTCAACTACATGCGGTTGAGGAGATTTTAGCTCCTAATAAGGAACCTCAGATTGATGTGGAGCAACCACATGCAGAGGATCAGGGAGTGGAGACACCGACTCATGTAGAGTCTTCTAGAGATGGGAGAAAGCACACTAGAGAGGTTGATAAGTTATTGCATGATGTGAGAGAGAATGTGGGACCACCCAGATCTCAATGCAGGTAGAGGAGGTCCCCAAAGAGGTACACTAGATACATGGCTCTTATGAGTGGATGTGTTGAGACTGAGCCATCCTCTTTTAAGGAAGAAATGAAGCAGCTGGTTTAGGTTGATGCCATGGTTGAGGAGTATGATTCCATTGTTAGGAACAATGTTTGGGATGTGGACCCAAGACCAGTGGACAAGTTAGTGGTGAGTTTCTGATGGATTTACATGGTAAAGAAAGTAGTGGATGGTAGTGTGGAGAAACACAAGGTCAGGTTTGTGGCCCAAGGTTTTTCTCAGGTGGAGGGGATTGATTACGATGAGACTTTTTCTCCTGTTGCAAGGTACTCATCAATCAGATCCATTTTGGCACTGTCAGTGCAAATGGGATGGAAAATTATCAGATGGATGTAAAGGCAGCCTTCCTTAATGGCATGATTGAGGAAGAGATGTGTATTGAACAACTTGAAGGCTTTAAGACCTTCAACCGAGAGTCACATGTGTGTCGACTCAAGAAATCATTATATGGGTTGAAGAAAGCATCTCGTGCTTGGTACACAAGGATCAATAACTACTTCACTAGGATGGGATTCACCAAAAGTGAAGCAAATGTGACCGTTTAGCATATTTTGGTTGAAGGTAAATTGTTGATTATTGTTTTATATGTCGACGATTGGGTTCTGATAGTTGATGATAATATGATCAAGTCTTGCAAATAGGACCTTGCAAGAGAGTTCGATATGAAGGACTTGGGGCTCATGTACTACTTTCTGGGTATGGAAGTATGGAAAGGTGATGAGAAAATTTTTTTCTCTCAGGGAAAGTGTGCCAATGAGATACTCAGGAGGTTCTACATGGAGAGAAGTAAGCCCATGGAGACTCTAGCAGGTAACTAGAGGAAGGAGGATGTTACTTTTGGTGTAGTAGTGGAAGCTACTATTTACAAGATGCTTGTGGGTTCACTCATGTATTTGGTGAACACACGACCATACATGTGTTATGCAGTTAACCAGCTTAGTCAAGTGATGGTTAAACTGACTAAGCTATATTGGAAGGCAACTAAGAACATGTTGCGACACCTCAGAGGCACTAACCGGTATGGTTTATGGTACAAACAGATAGAGGGAGTGAAGATTCAAGGCCTCACCAATGCAGATTGGGTAGGGAGTCCATCCAATAGGAAAATCACATCACGAGGGATCTTCAGTATTGGGTAAACAATTGTTTCTTGGTACAACAGGAAAAGATATCAGTTGCACTCAGTTCAGCGGAGGCAAAGTACATGGCTTCTAGTCAAGAAGCTTGTGAGGCTATTTGGATGAGGAAGATTCTAGTTGGTTTGTTTGGTAAGCAAATGGATCCAAATGTGATTTACTGTGACAATCAGAGTTGTATCAAACTCTTTGAAAATCCAATTTTTCATGACCGGTCCAAGCATATTGATATCCAATATCATCATCTTCAAGATTGTGTGTAGAGGAGAATTATGTTGTTGAAGTACATTCCCACAGAGGAGCAGGATGAAAATATTTTGACAAAGGAATTATCAAGATGAAAATCAAAGTTTCACAAGGAAAGGATCGGGGTAGTTAATAATCCCTTTATTGTTGAGAGGCAGTGTTAAAAATAGCAACAAGAAATTCCAATTTAATTTGTCCTTGAATTAAATTGTGAATTTTATGGAAATTCTATTCTCATAGCAACTTGTAATAGTTAATTAAGTTAAATTGACTTAATTGAATTAGGAAATTCAAGTTGGAAGTCTATCTAGAATCATATAGCACATCCCTAAATTTTAGGGGCCCAGGTTGAGTTCTTTTGAGTTGTAATTAGATAACTCAGTCGAGCTAAGTTATAATTAGTTAAACTAGTTCTAACTATTGGAGGAAATAGTAGAGGTATAGTAGTGGACTAGTGCACTAGTGCATCACCAATACCGCACCAGTTAACTTAAGATTCACTCATAAATAACTTATGCATGTCAGTTAAGAGGAAGACCCGGTTGAGATTAGAGTTCATGGACAATGTACTATCAGTTGTATAATTTTCTGAGTTGTACAGATGGTGCATGTAATCAGTTGAGGACCTATGTTTGGATTGTGTAGTTATGGAGAGTGGATTTCTCAATTAAATACGGGTTAATTCTCTCAGTAATTGCACAAGGAAATAGGGGATTAGAAGACTAGTAAATTGGCTAAGTGTTGGTCAGAGTCATCCTAGGAAGCATAGAGTTAAATTGTACTAATGCATGAATTATTCAAGATGAACAAGCATTGTATTTTCTTCTCAGATCTTATGGTTAATACAATATAGATAGTCAAGGTTTTTAGTAGTCTCTTTCCCCAGAGAAATATTGTCTTATGTGCGATTGATATTCTTCCTTTTTTTCTTATCGTTTTCATAGATCAATTTTGGTTTCTGTTGATGAGTAGAGTAGATTCTTGTCTTCTATTTAAGGATATCACATAAGTTGTTGAATCTACAATAAAATCTACAAAGAAGTAGATGTAAATATTTATTCGATTATCCTTTCCAATACTACTAAGAACAATAGATTTTTTGCTTCTAAAAAAAAGTTATAATGAAATTTTGAATACAAATTTCACAAGATGAGATTTGACTGTATTACATGTTCTTTGAAAGGCTTTCTCAAAAAACATTGTTTACCAATTTTTTTGAAGTTTGATATACATATTTCAACCTTTTTTTTTTCGCAGAACCCATTATTTAGAGATTTATTTTGGTCAACTGATAAATACAACTCATGCCTAACTGTTCCAACATCTTCGATTAATATATAGGATTATTCATCTTCTAAAACTACTCTACCCTACTTGAAAGAATGAAATCCTTTCTTTCATGTGTAGGAATATTTGTAGTCAACCATTTATGAAACAAGATCTTTGTTAAGTTTGTATCTAGATTTGAAAATATACCTTGATAACCATGAGGATATCAGAGCCTAACTTTGATATGGATAAGATGTTAAGAATCGCTAGAGAGTGGAGTGATACCATGGTATGATAACTTATTGGAACTATATTTTAATGGAGTCAATGTCTTCCTTCCTTTATTCATGTGTTAGGTCTTGAAATTATTAGGGAGGTTGCTCATCATCCTCTTGAGTTTCCAAGGGACGCGGCGATAAATGTTTAAGAAATTCCTGAATTTCTAACTCTAATGTTTCCTCTTCATGTATTTCAGACCATCGCTTCTCAGTTTATTCCAAATGATGACTAGAATAACTTTCCATCCCTTGCAATTTTTATTTAAAGGATCACTATTCTTCTTGAAATATACCTC
Organism: Pinus taeda; assembly: GCA_000404065.3. NCBI lineage: Eukaryota > Viridiplantae > Streptophyta > Pinopsida > Pinales > Pinaceae > Pinus > Pinus taeda. The sequence continues at coordinate 167,876 of APFE031076302.1, read as the reverse complement.
CATCCTCGTTGATAAGTTTGGATTATGGATAAATATTTGAGAAGATTTTGTTGAGGATGTATCTTCCTCTACCTAGAAAACTTATAAACATCTTCAAGTTTTTTTGGTGTTCTATAACTCCTACTCATAAATGGATTAGCATCTAGAGTTATTTGAAACTAAACTTGTCTAAGAAAATGAAATCGACTGGAAATAAACAAATTCAAACTGGTCCTGATGCACTTGGGCTCCTCCTACTACTTAGACATTGTTGTCACTACTTTAGTTATTTTTCAGGGGAGTCTCCTTTTTCCATGAGAGAACCTTATAGAAAATAAAAATCAAATTATCAAAACTTCAATAGCTCTAACATCTCCTTGGTAATGGTGCCAAAAAATATGTGTGATAATTTAATTGCTTAAACTATTGACCATTAAACTATCAATCAAAGGGCTTGTAAAATTGTGAGATGTAGGAACCATTTGTGAGGATAAAATTATCTAAATCACACCTATCAAGAACCTTAATGGAACACTTACATGATTCAATATTGGTCCTTAACACTAAGGGTCACTTAGCTTACTCTATGGACCAAACAAGCCATGTATACTTTCCAAGCACTGACTAAAGAAGAAATTAGGTCCAAAGAGCCTAGATGATCACAAACATAGGTCAATTCTATCATGGTTCTTGAGTCATATGTCATCTATACCTATTGGTAACACACTATACTCAAGACACTAAATAATGAAGCATGAATGAAGTACAACCGACTTCTTAAAATAATGATGAATTAATCCATAACACAGTAAAATAACTAATATAGAAAACTATGCTAAGTAAGTAATGACACAATGCATTCTAAGCCAAGGGGCCCTCCTTGTTGATAACGCACTATGGAATAAACCAAAATTATTTAACTCACAATCATGACAACATTGAAACAATAACCATGATTATATTATATAAGATATCAAATGAAATACAATGGAACAATACTAGTGTCTCATCAACATAGAGTATCTCTACTCAATTTTCATGATTAAAGAGAACTCTTATTTCTTACATACACCTCTATTATCTCTTTACTACTACCTCCTCTTGTTGTACCAGGAAATGTACCTTAAAAAATGAGTTGTTGCTCCACATATTTTTCCCTAAATTTGTCATACAGTGGGTGGAGAAGTGTATGAATTTCCTAGATGCAAATCAAGAACATTCATAAAAATTTAGTTAAATATCTAAAGAACGCATAATTGGACCCTTTGGATGGTGAAGATTTTTGAAATTGAATACTTTATTGGAGAACTTGCTTCCACATGAATATCTTGCTCATAGACGCTCCCATCCAAATCCCTACACACAAGCACTAGCAAACAAACAAGGATTTTCCATCCATAGAGGTAAGATTAGCATGTACAAAACATAATTACATCAACACATATCTAATGAATACAAAAAATATATGGAAGTAAACACATAATCTTTCATTAATCAATAAAATAGGCACAATACACCTTTATTACTTTGTTTCTCCTCCTCATATTTTACCTTGGCCACTTCCTAGATAATGGATAATCTCATGCCATAATAGAAGAGTGACTAAGCTCTGTCTTTATCAAGAACTCTAGATCTAAATCAGGCTCATTCAAAATAACTCCTCTCCTATTGGTAGGGTCAGATTATATATACTGTTTACACCTTCTGAGAGAATGTATCTGGACACCTAGGGGCTTAAGAAGTTGGGAAACTTCCATAATAATTGACCTGTAGCGAACTCATGGACAAGTAGGTTGAGTTTATCTCCTCAAGAATGAAAAAATCTAAAATCTTTGACCATGGTCACTTTCAGTAAAAGGAAACTTTGCAACTGTGATTTTGATTTATGTATTGCATGACAGTGACCACATGCATGATGTTAGTGTCTTCGGGGTGAGAATCCCACTAAAAGGGGAAATTAAAGAGTAAAAGGTGTGGATTAGTGTCAAGTAAAACAAGGGACAAAATTCTCTCTTACTAACCTAAGGAGGGAAAAATAGGCTATAACATATTCCCCCTAATGCATGAGGTCAAAAGAGAAATTTATGGCCAAAATGCATTATGAAATATATGAAGCTCAAAATGGAAAGAAGGATCCAGGGCCAAAGAATTGAAATAAATAAATTCAAATAATAAAGTCTCAACCATGCTAATATCATCCTTGAGTTGGCATACCCATGCTTAGTCATATAGAGAAATTGAACATCGCTACCAACTGTACATTACAGATCCATGAGATGAAATGCTAGGACATGGCCATGAGGAATACACAATGGATCCATGTGATAAACCAGAATATCATAGCCATTAACAAATACAATGTATATCTATGTCATAGTATACATCAGTAGGAATATGGACACATATAAGCCAAGTTCCATAGAGTAGTCATCAAAGTACATACAATGATACATAACTCCAACACAACTTGGGAAGGGTGCCATATGAGAGTGAGATGTCCCTATCTGAAGGTATTCTACACAACACTGATGGTATGAATATACATCATGAGAATATATGAGCTAATGTCGAAAATGGTAGAAATAATATGATTACCAATCATTAATGTATACCATTAACAGACACATGGGGACCCACCAATGATGACAATGGGCCCCAAGGTACCTAAAACATTCCACTAAGTCTTAACAAATGAACTGAAATCGAATACTCATGGACTTCGATGATCAAGATTCCATGAGGTAAACCAACTATCAATCGTGAGGAAGCCTGCCACTGAGGTCTACAATCTCTAAGGTACTACTAGTTCCTAGATCAAGCTCTAGGATAATGAGTTGAAGTTCAAAATAGAAGATCCATGAAAGAGAGCCTTAATCCATTCCCCATCAATCGACATAGAATAGATCAAGAGATGATGTGAATGGATGAAGTCATGAAGTACAATTGATATAGGGATGGCTGGCACAAAAAGGTCAACGTAAATTGTAGATAGATGAATAAGGCTGAGATTTCACTTGAACATATTATGACAAAAGTGACTTGGTAGCATTGACTAAACACCACATGAAAACATGCAAGAACATAGGAGGCATTGAAGCATGATCCACAATGACTGGAAAAGTAACCAGTCAGAGGAGTATACAAACTCTTATGGCTCTTAAGAAAGCTAAAACCAAACTGTGAGGAAATATGCAAAGAAGAGCTATATTCAAGGGTGACATGACTAACACTACCATTTTGACTACTAAATGAAGCAAATGAGAACCCTTCCATTTTCTCTTTTTAGCCCCCTTCATAGTTTAATGAGCACGAAATAGAAGACAAGAAAGCTCAATAGTTCCTTTTTCGTTTAATTTGAACAAGCCTGAAAAAGATATAAAAGGATACTCAGTATCCTTCAGTGTTTAATGAGCATGAGAAGGACACAAAGGAAGCTTTCCCTAGAGGAACAAGTGGTATAAAGGTTAACAACTAGTTCTGAGATGATGGAACCACCCTAAGAAAAGTGAAGCAAAGAGGCTATAAAAGGAGATGACCTATCATAGTGGTCCCTCCAGAAAAGGTCAAAACACCAAGAGAAAGAAAACAACTAGCCAAGAATAATGTGACAATGATGGTAAAACAAGATGAAGGCTTAGCTTATCAACATGCATAAGTGAGGCTAAAATGTAGGAGAAATCACATGGTATAAAGTGGGTGGAATCCT
>APFE031076302.1:79191-159191 GCA_000404065.3 Pinus taeda | reverse complement strand
GTGGTACCTGTTGTTGTTGATGTCATTGCTGATGTAGTTGTTGTTGTTGTTGGCAATGCGGTGGCCATTAGATCAGTGGGAGCTAGTGTTACTACCAATGTGGAAGGCACAACTATAGTCACTATAGGAATGACAGTTGGAGGGGTATTGTCTAGACTAGCTTTGTTGAGTTCGATCAAGCTATCTAGTTTCTTTTCCATCTCCTTCAACTATTCATTGAGTTGAAGCACCAAGTCCATCATCTCTTCATGGTTTGTTTGGATTTCTAGGACTTCTTTTGTTTGAGGGTGCTGTGACTGAGGTAGCTTGAGCTGCTTCTTAAGGGATGCAATATCTTCATTTTTCTTCTTAATTAATTGTTCAATAGCCTTGATGTCCTTTGGGTCATGGCCCAACTCAATGATCAGGTCTTCTAAGGATTTGATCCTTGTGTCTTTGGCATTGGAGGAGGCCTTTTATAGTTTAAACTAGGCTGTCACATTGTCTAATGGGTCCTTGAGCTTGAATGTTGCCATTACTTTTGTTGTGAGGGTGGAGTAGATCATCTCTCCAGCCTGCTTGTGAAATTATATTTGATCTATGGGATGCACATCCCTGGCTAAGACCTCAAAGTTGTTCTTCTCGTAGTCTATTGTGGTTCTAGGCTACTGTATAGTAGGTTGTAGGAAAGACACATGCATCTTTCCTTCTTTGATGTCAAAAGCTAACATCAATCTATTTTGATGTGGTGGTGTCATCTTCAAGTACTTGGCATAAGTGTCTACGTTGAGATTTTCATTCCTCATTTTAATCTCCTCGAATCTTTCCTTGATATCTGCTTCCTTGTCAGCTGGCCTACAAAGGAAGACACCTCCACACTCTTCTGTCTCTTTATAATCTGGGTGTTTGAAGAACAGGGTTGTTGTGTTTCTCCTGATGACACAGTCTCAGTTGTTTGTCTACTCCTTTTCCCTATTGCGTCAGTATCATTTATTTCTACTGATGCAACATTTTCCTCCTGTTTAGAGGCTGAAGTCAATATGGACCTTTTGTTTAGTTGGAACTCCTAATCAGTGATCTCCATGGCAGAGCTTGATGCTTCCTCCCTATTTCTTTTGGGATTCTTTTCCTCATTGGTAGGAGTCTAAATGATGGGAGGGATATTCATTGTCTCTTCCAACTCTAGGACCTGAAAGAAAGATCTTTGGTCAAATTGTTTCTCCAAGTCAATCATGGTGTTCTCCACATCCACCATTATGCTGTCCATATTTATCAATGTGTTCTCTACCCATTCTGACTGATTAGCATACTATTCAATGTCAGGTCTTGGGTAGTGGATGTAAGGTGCCAACTTGACCTTTTGCCCGAGTTTGTTTATAACCCCATGAGGGTCATAATGCCAAATGAAACTATTCTTGAATTTGAATTGCTGGAGTATTTTATCAGCTTTTGGTCTGACCTCTCTGGTGTTGTAGATGAAAGGGCCCATTTGGTTTTTCATCTTAAACTGTGTCTTCTTCCTAGCAGCTAGGAAGTTGATCTCATCTGCACCTATCATTTGCCTAAAGTATTCAAGGGAAAATATTCTCATTGGGAGATACTTAATGCAATTTGTAGGGGGTAACTCACAGCCATAGATCCCAATCTCAATATGATTCTAGTAGAGGTACCAGTCTCCTACTCTACTATTCTTTGCCAGTTGTAGCACTCTTTTGATCTCAGTATTGATTCTAAGTTGAGTGCTAGAAGTGAGCATGTTTATGACAAGGTGAACAAAACAATCTATGAAGTCTTTGTAGGTGAATGTTGTGTTATACCTCTAGATCAAGGGTCTCCAGTAGATGACTGATCTTTCCTTTCCCATGGTATCTCTTTTCTGAATATTCACTAGAACTTGTTTGTTTGATAATACAAGAACATATGAAACAACACTGAAGAGTATTTGAAGACTCTTTCAGTGGGCAATCTAGTGAACTGTTCATGCATTGTGTCTGCAATGAATTGGGCATAGTCATACATAATGGCGGGAGGCTAGCCTGGAGTCAAAATGGACAAGAAGGCCATGATTATCTCATCCACAAACTCGTCTGATGTAAATCCTAGGATGCTTGAGATCATGGTGATTATTCTCCTACCAGTCTCTAAAAAATTAACAAAAACATAGGGTGGAATGTCTTTAAGAGTATGGCACTCCTCAATGATGAAATTCTAAAATATTTGTTTGATCTTAGCTGGGTCCAATGTGGTGTACAGGTCCAACAGGTTTGCAATGGAGAAAGGAGTCAAATTGTGGCTAGGATGGATTTGAAGCATCTGGTTAATAGTTGCAGCAGTAATTGAAAACAAGAAGTCCTGGTTTGGGGAAATTATAGCCCTTTGGCTAGGGATGTTGAACGATGGCAACAAGAATATTCCAATTTAATTTTTCCTTGAATTAAATTGTGAATTAAAATCGAATTTAGTCTTAACAGCTACTTGGAAATAATTAATTATTCTATTTTAAATTAATTAGTTGGAGAAATTCAAGTTAGAAGTCTTTCTGAAGTCATGCAAGAGTTATCCCTTAAATTAAGGAGATAAGATTGAGTTATATTTGAGTTGTAATTAGTTAACTCAGTTTACTGAGGTAAGTCCAATTAAATGAGTTCCAAACTGTTTGAGGAAGTAATAGTGAGTTAACAGTAAGTTGATGCATTAATACACTCAACTAGTGTTACTCTAGTTAACTGAAGATTCCCTCATCAGAAACTCATGCATGCCTATTCTGAGAAAGACCCAGTTGGTATTAATGTTCAAGGATAGTCTACTATTAGTTGCATGTGTTTTCTCATGGAGAAAACTCATGCATGCAGTCAAGGATTTATCCTTGAGGATTGCGCAATTTTGGAGGATTGGTTTTCCACTTGGTAATAGGAAATCATCCACAAGGAACAACACAAGGAAATAGGAGCTGGAGGGAAGAGAGAAAGGTTGGAGAGAAGCCAATATTGCCTGTGAGCATCTATGAGGATTGTACTGAGAGCTGGCTATCTGTGAGGGCTAAGGCTTTGCATAATTCCTATATATTTCCACCATGTATGATAACACAATAGTGTGGGGTTTTTAGCTGAGGCTTTCCCCAAACGTATTTTCATGTGTATTGTGCCATTGACTCTTCTTCTTCTGGTTGTATTGTTCAGTTCGATCTTTAAGCTTCTACAATTTGATAGTAGGAGTAGGTCATAATATTCTTCTTTGATTTATATTGCATTATCGAGTTAACCTACCATCAGATTTTCTACAAGGGATGTAACATGCATGGCAAAAATGTACAATGTCTGGGAATGGATGGACTTTTGGGAATGTATACTTGGGTAAACTTGATTACCAAATGTTTATGTCATCAACATGGTTTAGGAACCTATCCTTGGCCCATCAATGGATTCTCAGAAGGTTGTTTTGGGTGTCTGTGCCTTTGATTTGAAAATCCTTGTCTGCCAAGGCCAAATGTCAATGTATAAATGAGGGATTGTCACTGGTATGACATGCAGAGAGGTTGGGGCAGCCATCTTTGTGATAAAATTTGGAAAATTGGGCTTTATATGGCTTTGGGAGTGAAATTTTAGTAATTGAATAACTAGGGTAAGGTATGAGAAGTTTGCAGGTTGGGGTTCTAGTAGTTTAGGAAGGGAATACTCTCAATTTAAAAGGGAATTCAATCAAATTCATTCAATTATTTTATGAATTTAGTGTACTTTTTTAAACAAGAGCGAAATTCTTGGTTTTCTACCTAACTACCTAGAATTTTGTGGTCGAGGTTGCAAACTAGTTTGAAATTGAGGTTAGAAAAGGCTTTTGCGGCTTTGAGGTGTGCAATGATGGCGTTTTGGAAGGTTCTGGTGGTTGGTAGTTAGTCACAAGAGCTCTGAGGGCACTGGTGTGCTTCAGAGGCTTTAGTAGTGTAAACAGGCGAAAAAGGGTGAAAATGGGGGTCGGAAGGCTTTTAACCGTGAATAGTTGGAAAAATGGTGGGGAATAAATGTTTTATGAACAATGTTGGTTTTCACTTTGGTAGGGAGGTTGTTTTTTAGGCCATCGCACTACTTATGGAGGTCGGCCGGTATTTCGCTGGGGGAACACGATCTATTCTAGAGGCTGACACGTAGGCAAATGGGCCCTGAGCAAAACCACCCATATCGCATGCTCTCGGGCCGTTAAAGGTCGGTCATCGCGCGAGCACGATATGGGCGATGACCATTAGATCTGGGGGTGGATGATCGGATGACCATTGCATTGGAAAGTTGTGTAGTTGGGTAATGGGCCGGAGTTTAGCGGGATCCATGGGTTTTAATCATTTTTTAGAGTAATTAACCCATGCTTAATTGTCGATTAATTAAACTGTGGAGTTTTGGGGGTAGAAAAGTTAGTTTACCTCACCAGGGTGGCAAGTTAAACTCGAGTTTAGTTGAGAAAATGGTTAAGTGGTGGAGTTAATGAGGTGGGGGGTTTTTAGAGTTAGGATAAAGGGTTTAGATGGGTTTTGGGTAATTATTGAAGTGAAAAAATGGTTTTAAAAGGGGGCAAAGGGGTTTCACACTTAGCGGAATGGATCTTAGGAGTAATTGACTAGGGAAATGTGTGAAGCTAAGGGGTAGGAGTAGAAATGAGGGGGACAGGGTTTTCATAAGCCATGAAGGGGTAAAAGGGAAATTAGTGAGTATATGTTGGGGGTGAAATGCAATGAAAGGGGAGTTAGGAAAATCAACTTATGAGCATGCTTTTTCATTGATAATTGCTCTTGCACACTTTAAACACATACTTAAGCATGATAGTAGTGCTTATGGTCCAAATGACTTGTATTTCTGCAACCTTTCTTTACTTACCCTTTTACCTACCCTAACATTTTTTCTTCACTCTAGTGGGTGCACTTAAGCTAGCAAACCCATTTCTTTCCTTTTTCTTTTATGAAACAAACTATCTACTTCTAACCTTATATCTTCCAAGGGCTCAGATTAAGCTAATGAGCTCCTTTTGTTTCTCTACCTATCTACTAATCTACCAAGTTTAAACTATTTGTTCAGCTTTTTATTCTTTAGTTATAAACATGAAATTCAAAGCATGAAACGGTCAAGATTAAATTAGTTTGACTATCATGGGTTGTGGCATATATGACAAGATGCACACAACCATTATTTAAGGCATTAATAGTAAAAAGTACTGGCACTTGGACTTGCACACTTTAATGATCTATTTTTTTGTTTGGGGTTCATATTTTTTCAATTTTTTTTTTAATCTTTTCTTATTTTTCTTGTCCTTTGATATTTCTTTTAGGACATACCCTCTTTACATTTTTTAATATTTTAATATGGAAAACATTTGCAGAAAGCAAAGGTATGTGCAATATTACAAGACTTAACCTTAGCCAATTCAAAATTATGAATCCTATCACTATAGGACTCTAACAGTGGCTCCACATGGGGATGACATTTTTTGGTGAAATGTTAAGAACTATGAAGATCAGTAGCCTTTGAATTGTGACTGTAGTTACCTTGTGAATTGTCCTTCTGTGATTTATGCTTTATTGATACTTATGATAGTAAATCCCTCAAAGCTCAAGGCCTTCTCTCCGGGCTTCAACTTCAAAGGATTACCATCCAGTCCAATCTACACTCTGCAATGTTATGTACAATGATGCAAAGTAAAGTGAACTATTGTGAGTCAGTGGAAAAATAATGCTTCAACATTCTACCATTAATAGGTCCTCCTGGTAGATCTGATCCATCTATGTTTGTCAAGAAAAAGGCATTGTTGCCTCTGTAACCATAAATGACATAAGGCTCCTGCCACAAAAAAATCAAAATTTCCATGCTTGCCTTTATCTTCTCTCCTTGAATCCCACTTAAAGACTTTATCTCCTATGTAAAAATTATCTGCTTTAGTCTTTTTATCAAAGGCTTTCTTGATTTTTTTCCTGGATCAGCTGTGATTTTATATATACCTCTTCTCTGGTCTGCTATAGGTGTATGGTCTGATTTATTCTTCTCTGAATATCATTTGGTTCCACCTGTCATTCCTGGATGATCTTCATCACTGGCACTCCCAAGGATGATGGGAAAATTGCATCCATCCCATAAACCAGCTGATAGGGTGATGTTCCAATGGACTTCTTAGTAGTCAGCCTATTTGCCCATAGGGCATTGACTAACTTCTTATTCCATGTCTTTTTGTTATATTCCAACAATCTTTTAATAATGTTGACTAGGATTTTGTTGGATGAATCTACTAGTCCATTACCTTGAGGGTAATAGGCTATGGAATGGCCAAGGGTGATGTGGTAGTTGTTACAGAAATCTATGATTCTTTTGGATTTAAAGGCAGTTGCATTATCAGTAATGAGCTTCTAGGGACATCCAGATCTTGACAGGATATTACTCTCTAGAAAGGAGATTATGATATTTTTTGTGGCGTTCCTAGAAGGTATGGCCTCTATCTATTTGGTAAAATAGTCTGTGACTGTCAAAATCCACTTGTGCTGAGCTGAGGAGGCTGGGTGTATTTCTCCAATGAAGTCTAATCCCCATTGTTGAAATGGCATCTCAGTGGAAATTGGTTTAAGAGACAAGGGTAAAATTTTTCTTTTTCCCTCAAAAATATGGCATTTATGATACGAAGTCGCATGTTTTTTAACATCTACAAACAAATTAGGCGAGTAGAAACCAGCCCTTAGAATTTTGTTAGTAGTACTCTTCCAGTACAAGTGTCCTCCACAATTCCCTACATGAAACTATTGTAAATCTTGTCAGCTTCCTCTTTTAATAAACATGTTAAAATAATACCACTATTGTCCTTCCAAAACAATGAATTATCTATAATACAATATCTTAATGACTTCATTTTTAAGAATCTAGATTTAGTTCTTGTCAACCTAGGAGGAGCTTGTAAGTTTAGTAATACAAATGTAATATTTGCATACCAAGGTGAATCAGTAAAAGGTTCACTGATCTGTGGAGTCGCCATCTCCTCCTGAACATCAAGGGCACTAATAAAGTTGATATCTAAGGCCTGAAAGTTTGATTCAGCCATGAGTTTGGCTAAATCTTGGCCTTTAATGAGCTTGGTGGGATTTATCTCTATGTCATATTCCAATATTGTGGCAATCCATTTGCCTCTTTTACCTTTTGGCCCATTTTGAGTCAAAATGTCCTTAACTACAGGGTTTGGAACATAAGCAATAATGTGAGAACATAGAATGTATACTCTGAAGTATTTGATAGCCTTTACTAAAGCTAATTCTTATTTTTCCATGATATTGTATTTGAGTGTGGCATCTCTTAAGGATTTACTAAAGAATTCTATGGGATGTTCATATCCTTGGTTGTTCTTTTGTAGCAAGACTGCTGCAATGGTGTGTTCCGAAGCAAAAGAAAAAATAATAAAATCTTTGTTAAAGTCTGGACTTATCAGAACTAGAGTCTTGGTTAAGGCTTCCTTGATAGCTTCAAAGGAATGTTTGGCCTTCATATTCCATTTAAGCGCAGAGACCTTTCTTAGCATGTTATTTAACTCTCTAATAAGTTCTACTAGGTTTGAGATGAATCTCCTAAGAAAATTAATCTTACCTATAAATGAATGTAGCTCTTTAATGTTTCGGGGTTGGGAAATGGTCAAAATGGCTTCTATTCTAACAGGGTCTATTCTAATTCCATCTTTAGGTATGATGTGTCCTAACAGCTTTCCCTCCTCTAGACCGAAGAGTGTCTTTTTGGGATTTAAAGAAATCCCAAATTTCCTGCATTTGATGAATACTCTCCTTACGTGATATAGGTGTTCATTATCAGATTTAGAGAAAACTGTGATGTCATCCTGGTATAATACTAAGAAATCATGGATCTCCTTGGAAAAATCTATATCCATAACTCTTTGAAATGTGGCATCTGCATTCATTAATCCAAAGGGCATCTTCAAATACATGAAGGTACCCCAAGGAGTAGTAAATGCAATTTTGGCTTGGTCCTCAGGTTTGACTAAGACCTAGTTATACCTAGAGAATTCATCTAATAGTTAAATCCTAGATGAGCCAACTCCCCTCTGCAGTATATGGTCCATTTTTGGTGAGACCTTGTTTAAATTCCTAAAATCTACACAAAGTCTAATTTCACCTATCTTTTTCCTAGTTGTAACTAAGATTAAGATCTAGTTAGGGTATCTAATGGGGGATATTGTTTGGGCATCAAACATTATTTTAACTTCTGTCTCTATGGATGGCATAAGAACTTGGTTTATCCTCCTAAGTTAATATTTGAAAGGTTTATGATCTTCTTTTAGGGGTATTTTGTGTTGGATTATTCTGGTGTCATAAGACTTCAAGTCTTCATAACTCCAGGAAAAAACATCCTGGTACTCTTTAAATAGATTAATATATTTCACCTTTTCCTCTGGAGGTGAGGCTTTGGATATCTTAATGAGCTTTGGATATTCCTCAGTTCCTATATTACACTCTTCTATGTCTGCTCTTAGGGGTTCCATTTTAGGTTTCCTAGCTACATCATTAGAGTCAAATAAATCATCTAAAGGGACTAATCCATTAGGCACAAAATTGTTTTTCAAATTAAGAATCTCTGGATCATCATCCATTATTTCATCTATCTCTACATTTTCTAAACTATTTATTTCTACTCTAGTAAATTTAGTTGGTTTAGCAACATTGAAAATATTTACATCTGTGCTACTTTCTATATTATTGTCTACTGTACAATTAGTGTCTATCTTGCAAGTTTGAAACTCACCTTCATTATTCATGAAATTGTAGATCTAAGAATCCTAGGAGAAATTCTGCCAATACTTTAGGTTGTTTGGTATAACAGGCCTATGTCTCACCTTTGCAGCGTACTAGTGGTTTGGTTGAAATGGTAACTTACAAGTACTAGCAAAGGTGGCTAAACTGTGGGCCTGCATATTTTGTTTTCTAGGAATGGCAGCAAACTTTGATTCTAGGAGGTCTTTAATCAAGTCTAAAACAATATCCCTATATCGACCAAGCCTAGGGTTGTTGACATAGTATTCACCACTAATTTGTTTAATAATCAGCTCTGAGTCTCCCATGACAGAAACTCTTTTGGCTCCCAGTTTCCTAACCAATTGTAACCCTAGAATTACGGCTTCATATTCGGCCATGTTATTGGTACATTTGAAGTTCAATCTGAAAGCATGTCCCTCAGCATGATTATTCTCCATATTATGGATCCACACTCCTCCACTAGCCCCTAACCTATTTACTAACCCATCAAAGTCTAGATGCCACAGTGACTCATGGAATATGTTCTCACTGTTAGTTGTTCTGTATTTAAGGTCTTTGGCTATGATTTCCTTATTATCATTTTTTGCATTGTATAAGATGAAAGAGTCCATGTCTGAATCCATGGAGTATATGGGAAAGTTTTGTGGCTTTTCCTCACTACTAACCATGTATTTCATCAAGGTATCCCAATATAATTTTCTCGGTTGGCCAAAAACAGATATGGTGGCATAAGACATATCCAACTACAAGGATCCCTGCAGTTGTGCTCCCCATGAGCGAGATAGCAGCATTCCATATTTCAGTAGGATGTCTGCAACTAAAATGTCCATTAAAATGTTCTTTGCAGGGCACTGGACAAGAGTCACACATACATCCTTGATTAGACCAAAGCATTTGACCTATCTAGAGTCAAACGAAAGCAAATCCTTATAAGGCCTGGTAATGTCTGGGTTCAATATTTCCATTATTTCCTTTAGCATCAGATTGTGGGATGCCCCTGAATCCAACATAGTGTTATGCAATATTTTATCATGAATGTTTATGCTGATGTAAAGAGGAGGAACTCCCCTTGCTGATGAATACCATTTCCCTCAGGGCCAAACAATAATTCAAGTTGATCATCATTCAAATTAATAGAATCCTCTCCCTCTCCTATGTTCAAAGTCTCAATTATCTGTGACCTATAAGATTCATTCTTTACCAATTCATTCAAAGGAACTAATATCTTTAATTTTTCTATTTCATTTTTGATGTTGAAAGGGTGTTGAGGTTTGTTTATTTGATTTGGATCTTCCTTAATATGTGCAGTTTGTGTGTCCTTATTTTGTTTCTCAATACTAGGCATTTTAGTCTATGTTTCTATTGTTTTTCCTTGATTTCTCTTATTTTGATTATTTTCAGTAATTGTCTCTGTTTGGGTTTCAGTGGAGGTTATATCTACAATCCTAGGGGTTGAAGTCTCTGGTGTTCCCTTCGGGAGGATTTGTAACACTTTGTTAACTGGAGCTTCTTTTATTATCTTAGTCTGGGTTTGGATGGATCTTTTAATGGGAGTCTCATTATTATTTTTTAATTCTCAAGCTATATTATTTATGTAGCTCATATATCGCTGACTCATATCCCTGTTTAAAATCAAAAGATTCACCATATTCTAACTATAATTGCTGCAGCATATATAACTCATGTTATTCTTGAGTAAGAAAAACAATGTCTTCCTCTTTGGTTTCCAACAAGTTAATTTGGATATCATCCTCTACTTCTTGGTTTTGCGAATCCTCAATATAGTTCTCTTAGAAGGGGGACCTAATCTGTTGGTCTAGTGTAGCATTCTTTCAAGCATTAGGGTTCTTCCTAAAATTTGGTTTTCTTATTGGGGGTTGTTGTTGTTGATTCTCCCATTGATTTTTCCTTTCAATGTTTTCTAACCTATCAATAATTCTTTCTAAACTCTTAGCTAAAACATCTACTTTTCCATCTGAAGTGCAGATTCCTCTTTAAATACAACTTTCTTTTCATTCCTTATTCGTGCTTTCTTAGCTAATAGGTTAGCCTCTACACTAACAGCATTGCTCTGCATTTGTTCAAGTGTTTCAGGGTTTCTTTCCCTTAGCTTGTATGACATGTCAACATCAAAACCATTAGGGAACTTAAATAATTCTAGGTTAGGTGGAGGCTTAATGTTGGATGGAATTGCATTGTAGATATTATTAAACCTAGTGCAATAGTCCTAAACCTATTAACCTATGAAAATTAGCTAAGTCTAAAATAAGGTTGGCAGGAAAGGCTTTGAACCATTTCTTGACATCCCCAATTAAAGTTTCGGCAAACAACCTCATTTGGACATCTGCTTCATCTATCTCATGAAACTCAAAAAAGTTAGACATCTTGTTTACATGCTACTGGGAAGTGTAATGACTAGTAACATCAAACAAGAAAATCTTACTCTGATAATCTATAGGCATGGCATGGAGTTGTGTGTTTAAAACAAGAGGAGCATATCAGTTTTCCATTGTTGTGATTCTGGTTTGATTGGGGAGAAAAGTTGTGGTACTTGAGGAAGGACTTGAAATTGATGGAGGTGAACTAGATGATGATGAAGATGGTTGATTAATAATTGGTTTAGGTGATTGGATAGTGGTAGATACAATTGGTGAAGTTGTGGTAAAAGAAGGTGTATGTACAGTGAGTGAAGACTGTGCAGAAATTTGAGAGGCAGTAGTAGTAAGGGCAGCTAGCTCAACAGATTGCTGAAGGTAAGCACTATCTATATTGCTGATCAATGTAGAGGTCAAATCTTCTAACTTGTCAAAAGCATCCAAGACAAATTTATCTAAATCTAGATGGATAACCCTTTTTGGTTCAATGAGTTGAGTAAACTCTGGGTCTAAGATTGTTTCACGGATGGCATTCTCAGATTTAGTTCTAAATAATGAGAGCTCAAATGACAAGTCAAAAGGGATTTCCTCTAAAGTTGACAACTCCTCAGGGAGTGAGTTGGCTCTTGCTAGTTGGCTACTACTTGCCTGAGTTTCTTCGTTTTTTGGTTTTCTTAGAATTTTGTCTAGGTCATCAATAATAGTTGCAGGATTTGGATCTGGGTTTGCCCTGGTATAGTGAATCTTCTTAGGAGCCAGAATTTTAAGTTTTTAAACTGTTTTTATGAAATTTTTGAAATTTTACTTCAGATAATGACCTTAAGGGGCTTAAGATTTAATTTAAGGTTTCCTTAAAGTTTTATGAGACTGAGGATCGAAGTCCCCAGTATGGCCGCCAAAATTTTTATCACTCTGATAAATTCCTTTGAAGTAAGAAGAAAGAAAATCCAAACATAACCACAAACCACTTTTGGAGATTAGGACCTAACCTTCCTAATGCTCAGAGAGGGCTCTCTCTTTATAATTTAACTTTGTTTTAGTTAAGATGATTTTAGGCTAGTTATTTCTTGCACTTGGGTTTTGTTTTGAAAATTTGGTGGTGGGATCACTTTACTTAGATTGAAAGAGGATTGGCTTCTATCATTGGGCTATGGATTCGGATGTCTGACAAACATGACTGGATCAAGGTTCTAAAGGGCAATGTCTGTAGGGTAGGATAGGTGAACTTTTGCAGATCTCAAGGATTGGATGGTGAAATGGCTTCTAATCGGATCCAGGGAGAAATTAAGAATTCCTAGGTTGGTTTATGGAAGGAATGAAAGAGGCCAACTGGGATGAGAGAGCAATGAAGGATTCTCAGATCCGGGTATCAAACGAAAACATGTAAATAAATTACTGTGCAAAATAGAGTGTAATTAAAAAAAATCTGAATGATATTTCCCATTAATTCATTTAAATTTAGAAAACAATTAAGTTTGTTGAAACATAAGAAATATAACACAATCACATAAAGAAAATACTTCACTACAAATATCTCATCTCATGAATCCTACAGCTCAGTGCTTTTATTACTTTGGCCCAGTCCGTAAACATGGAAATGGTACAATCACCCTTAGGTTCAAGATCACAATCACTCTACAAATGTAAAATAATCCACCCCTAATACTTCAATTTTTGAAGTAATTGTACAAAACGTTTATTACAAAATATCTCAAACTAATTTGAGAATTAATCTAGGAAAAGGAAAATATCTTCTTGCAAGAAGATAGAGACAACTATTGAACTATTTCATGATGTCCCTGTTATTTTGGTTCTGCTGGTTGTTATGCTTTGACTTTTAGCCCTTTATGTTGGCTGGTTGTTTCAGTTTCATGCTGGATAGTTTGTTTGACTTTCATCTTTCATCTAATACTCTTTCACCTGATACACTGACTGTGTTGACCTATCTTCATCCTTTTACCATGCTCACTTACTTTTTACTGTACACTTACATTTTTACTATGTTTTTACTACAGTAAAACATAACTTTTTTGCCATGTTTGTTCATATCGTAACTGGATGTTGAGAATTTTCCTATATATCTCATCAGCCTCTGTATATTTGGAAAAAGTAGGCTTATTAATAAATAAGTGTTTCACCTCATGTTGGAGGTAAAACAGATTTTTAAAAGTCTAGTATAATACTCTGCCAATTTGGATACCACTCATTGATGAGGTTTTTTCCTATTCTCTGGTACTTCTCTGATTTTCTTGTTGTAGTCCTCCTGTGTCATCAATTTATCATAAATGACTAAGGGACTAGGTAGTCCCTTTTGTCTCAAAAGTTAAAACTTGGTCATAAACCTGTTAACGACTGGTTGCATGGTTTGACACTTATCTTCTAAATTTAACATTAAATATCTCTTGGCTAGGACCCTCTTGACTTCCAAAATGGTACCTGTCCTGTCAGGTATGTCAAGTTCTTGTAGCTCATATTTGTTCTTGGAGTTGAGGAATTGAATAATTCTTACTGCTTCCTCTAGAACTTCTCCAAGATCTTCTTTGACCTTTTGTATGGCTTTTGTAGCCTATTTGATTAAGTCTGTTTTCTCAAAAATGACCTGAATAGATGGCCAAATGTCATTGACAGAGTCAATGATATTGGCCCATAGTAATTGTTTGGCCTTTCCCAAAGGCTCACTGAGTGTTAACTCTTTCTCCAAGCTCTTCACTCTCTCATTCATTCTGGTATCCTTTTGTTGTTCTTCCTTATGCATGATCTGGGCTAGCCTACAATCTATCTCAAGGCTGGGAAGTTTCTCTTTTAACTTGTTCATTTCATTGGTTTGAATGGACATTTATTCCATTTCTTTGTCCATCCTGTTTTCTTCATCACCTATGGTACCTGTTGATGCCGTTGCTGATGTAGTTGTTTTTCTATTGGTAATGTGGTGCCCATTGGACTAGTGGGAGTTAGTGTTGCTGCCAATGTGGAAGGCACAATTGTGGTCACTGTAGGAATGACAGTTGGAGGAGTACTGTCTAGACTAGCTTGTTTGAGCCAGATCAAGCTATCTAGTTCCTCTTCCATCTCCTTCAACTGGTCATTGAGTTGCAACACCAAGTCCATCATATCTTCATGGTTTGTTTGGCTTTCTAGGGCTTCTTTTGTTTGAGGGTTCTATGACCGAGGCAGCTTGAGCTGCTTCTTAAGGGATGCAATGTATTCATTTTTCTTCTTAATTAACTGTTCAGCAGCCTTGATGTCCTTTGGGTCATGGCCCAGCTCAATGATCAACTCTTCTAAGGATTTGATCCTTGTGTCTTTGGCACTAGAGGAGGCCTTTTCCAGTTTAAACTGGGCTATCACATTTTCTAATGAGTCCTTGAGCATGAATGTTGCCATTGCTTTTGTTGTGAGGGTGGAGTAGATCATCTCTCTAGCCTGCTTGTGAAATTCTATTTGATCTATAGGATGCACATCCCTGGCTAAGACCTAAAAGTTGGTCTTCTTGTAGCTGTATAGTAGGCTGTAGGAAAGACACCTGCATCTTTCCTTCTTTGATGTGAAAGGCTGACATGAATATATTTTGATTCAATGGTTTCATCTGCAAGTACTTGGCATACGTGTCTGCCTTGGGCTTTTCATTCCTCATTTTAATCTCCTTAAATATTTCCTTGATATTTGCTTCCTTGTCAGGTAGCCTAACAAAGGAAGACACCTCCACACTCTTCTGTCTCTTTATAATCTGGGTGTCTGAAGAAGAGGGTTGTTTTGTTTCTACTGATGTAGTAGTCTTTGTTGTTTTTATACTCCTTTACCCCATTACATCAATATCAATCATTTCTGTTGATGCAGTGTTTTCCTCCTGTTCAGAGACTGGAGTCAATTTGGGCCTTTTGTTTAGTTGGAACTGCTAATCAATGATCTCCATGACAGAGCTTAATGCTTCCTCCCTATTTCTTTTGGGATTCTTTTCCTCATTGGGAAGAGTCTGAATAATGGGTGGGATATTCATTGGCTCTTCCCACTCTGGGACATGAAAGAAATAGCTTTGTTCAAATTATTTCTCCAATTCAATCATGGTGTTCCCAAAATCCACCACTATGTTGTCCATATCTATCAATGTGTTCTCTACCCATTCTGACTAATTAGCATATAGTTCAATGTCAGGTCTTGGGTAGTGGATGTAAGGTCCCAGGTTGATCTTTTGCCTAATTTTGTTTATAAACCCATGAGTGTCATAATGCCAAATGAAACTATTCTTGAATTTGAATTTCTGGAGTATTTTATCAGCTTTAGGTCCAACCTCTCTGGTGTTGCAGATTAAAGGGCCCATTTGGTTTTTCATCTTAAACCGTGTCTTGTTCCTAGCATATAGGAAGTTGACCGCATTTGCAGCTATAATTTTCCTGAAGTATTCAAGGGCAAATATTCTCATTGGTAGATACTTAGGCAATTTGTAGGGGGGTAACTCATAGCCATAGATCCTAATTTCAATATGATTTTAGTAGAGGTATTAGTCTCCTACTCTGCTATTCTTTGCCAGTTGCAGTACTCTTTTGACCTCAGTACTAATTCTAGGTTGAGTGCTAGAAGTGAGCATGTTTATGACAGGGTGAACAAAACAATCTATGAAGTCTTTGTAGGTGAATGTTGTGTCATACCTTTGGACCAAGGGTGTCCAGTAGATGACTGATCTTTACTTTCCCCTGGTATCTGTTTTCTAAATCTTCACTGGGAGCTTGTATGTTTGATAATACAAGAACACATGAAACAACACTGAAGAGTATTTGAAGACTCTTTTAGTGGGAAATCTAGTGAATTGTTCATGCATTTTGTTTGCAATGAACTCATCATAATCATACATAATGGGAGGAGGCTGGCTTGGAGTGAAAATGGACAAGAAGGCCACGATTATCTCATCCACAAACTCATCTGATGTGAAACCTAGGATGCTTGAGATCATGGTTATTATTCTCCTGTTAGTCTTCGAAAAAATAGCAAAAACATAGGGTGGAATGCCTTTAGGAGTATCACGCTCCTCAGTGATGAAATTATGAAATATTTGTTTGATATTAGCTGGGTCCAATGTGGTGTATAGGTCCAATAGGTTTTCAATGGAAAAAGGAGTCAAATTGTGGTTGGGTTGGATTTTAAGCATCTGGTTAATAGACTCAGCAGTAATTGAAAACAAGAAGTCCTGGTTTGGGGAAATTATAAACCTTTGGCTAGGGATGTAACATGCATGGAAAAAATGTACAATGTATGGGAATGGATGGAATTCTAGGAATGTATACTTGGGCAAACTTGATTCCCAAAGGTTTATGTCATCAGCATGGTTTAGGAACCTATCCTTGGCCCATCAATGGATCCTCAAAAGGTTGTTTTGGGTGACTATGTCTTTGATTTGAAATTCCCTGTCTGCCAAGGTCAAATGGTCAATGTCTAAATGAGGGGTTGTCACTGGTCTGACATGTAGAGAGGTTGGGGTAGCAATATTTGTGATAAAATGTGGAAAATTGGGCTTTATATGGCTTTGGGTGTGAAATTTCAGTAATTGAATAACTAGGGTAAGGCATGAGCAATTTGCAGGTTGGGGTTCTAGTAGTTTAGGAAGGGAATACTCTCAATTTAAAAGGGAATTCAATCAAATTCATTGAATTATTATATGAGTTTAGTGTACATTTTAAATGAGAGGGAAATTCTTGGTTTTCTACTTAAATACCTGGAATTTTGTGGTCGGGGTTGCAAACTGGTTTAAAATTGAGGTCTGCAGAGGCTTCTGCGGCTTTGAGGTGTGCAGTGATGGCATTTTGGAAGGTTCTGGTAGTTGCTAATTGGTCACAAGAGCTCTGAGGGCGTTGGTGTGCTTCAGAGGCTTCAACAGTGTAAACAGGCGAAAAGGGGTGAAAATGGGGGTGGGAAGGCTTCTAACCGCGAACAGTTGGAAAAATGGCGCGGAATAAATGTTTTATGAGTAGTGCTAATTTTCACTTTGGCGGGGAGGTGGTTTTTGAGCCCATTGCACTGCTTATGGGGGTCGAGCAGTATTATTTTGGGGGAACGTGATCTATGCCAGAGGCCAACACATAGGGAAATGGGCCCCGAGCTAAACCACCCATATCGGTTGTTCTCGGACTGTTAAAGGTCAGTCATCGCGCGAGCGCGATATGGGCGATGACCGTTAGATCTGGGGGTGGATGATTAGATGGACATCATGTTGGAAAGTTACACGGTCGGGTGATGCGAAGGAGTTTAGTAGGACCCATGGGTTTTAATCACTATTTAGAGTAATTAACCCATGCTTAATCACAAATTAATTAAACTATGGAGTTTTGGGGGTAGCGGGGTTAGTTTACATCACCAGGGTGGCAGGTTAAACTCGAGTTTAGTCAGGAAAATGGTTAAGTGGTGGTGTTAATGAGGCGGGGGGTTTTTAGAGTTAGGTTAAAGGGTTTAGAGGGCTTTTGGTAATTATTGAAGTGAAAACATGGTTTTAAAAAGGGGAAAAGGGGTTTCACACTTAGGAGAGCGAATTTTAGGAGTAATTGACTAGGGAAATATGTGAAACTAAGGGGTAGGAGTAAAAATCAGGGGGAAGGGGTTTTCATAAGCCATGAAGGGGTAAAATGGAAGTTAGTGAGTATATAGTGGGGGTGAAATGCAATGAAGGGGAAGTTATGAAAATCATCTTATGAGCATGCTTTTTTCATTGGTAACTGCTCATGCACACTTGAAACACATAGTTAAGCATGATAGTAGTGCTTATACTCCAAATGACTTGTATTTATGCAACGTTTCTTCACTTACCCTTTTACCTACCCTAACATTTTTTCTTCACTTTGGTGGGTGCACTTAAGCTAGCAAACCCATTTCTTTCATTTTTCTTTTATGAAACAAACTATCTACTTCTAACCTTATATCTTCCAAGGGCTCATATTACGCTGATGAGATCCTTTTATTTCTCTACCTATCTACTAATATGCCAAGTTTAAACTGTTTGGTCAGATTTTTATTTTAATTATAAACATGAAATTCAAAGCATGAAATAGTCAAGATTAAATAGTTTTACTATCATGGGTTGTGGCATATATAACAAGCTGCACACAACCATTGTTTAAGGCATTAATAGTAAAAAGTACTGGCACTTGGACTTGCACACTTTAATGATCTGTTTTTGTGTTTAGGGTTCATAAATTTTCATTTTTTTTTTTTAATCTTTTCTTATTTTTGTTGTCCTTTAATATTTCTTTTAGGACATACCCTCTTTACATTTTTTAATTTTTTAAAATGGAAAAGATTTGCAGAAAGCAAAGTTATGTACAATATTACAAGATTTAACCTTACCCATTTCAAAATTATGAATCCTATCCCTATAGGACTCTAACAGAATCATCGAGTGTATTATAGCATCTAGGAATACAAAGTAAGAAATGTAGGAAAAATGTCTTTCTAAGAGATGTACCCTTAAGTAGTAACAATGTAATGCAAGGTTCCTTACAGAGTAAACAAGATTCAGTTAAGACCCTACAAGTTGTGAGTCAATTTGGAAAACCAAGTGGAAGATTCCAAGGGAAATTGTCTTGGTTAAGAGCTCAATGACAATGCTATACTTTACCATGATATTGGTGACCAGGAGAATTAAAATCCTCCCTAAACTCACAAGCTTATTGGTGGGTGAAAAGAGGACTGAAGAAGCAGAATTTATATTCTAAGTGTTTGGACCATTACCATCTTCAAAGCCTACATAAATCACAAAGGGACTTGAAATCTACCAAGAAAGCACCACACATAAGACAAAACTCAAATAAATAGTCAAGACACAATAACAAAAAGAGAAAATACATCACACGCACACACATACACACACACCCTCTATGTACGATTTGTACAAAAGACCATGCAAAAGGATATGTATAGTATTTCTTGAGGTAGATCTAATTATGTGGACGTTGTTAGCGCTTGAAATTTCACCTCAGGCTGAAAAAGGTAAACTTCAAGGCAACATCAAACCACTTAGCCTCGTAGCTAGCCCTACGGGGCAGGAGAGGGCTCTCTTCGGTCTATCTCGGTAAAGATCTTCAATGGACGATATAACCAATGTGGAAACACTGATTTTAGGCTATTAAACTGATAAAAGGTTTGATTTAGGGATTTTTAGGGTTTTGGTGGAAAATTGGGGAAAGGCAATTTTGGGTGCGGGGATTGGACACAGTTTTTGCAGGGGGTTCTTTGGGGAAAGGTAGGAGACTGTATTGATGCATTTGATAGATGTGGATTGATGAGAATGACTGGTGAGAAGCTAAGGAGAGCAAGCAAGCACCTTGAATTCTCCTTAAATAGCTGAAAACATTGATATTAAGCAAACTTAAAGGCAGAGCATAGCAACCATGAATTCTACCTTAACACTTCATTTGCCTAATTTGCAGAAGAAAAATTAAGAACATGATTCACATAACAAACTTACAAGTACAATGAGAAGAACACCATCAATACATGTAACCACAAGTATCCCAAAAAGGACTGCAAAACCCTGGACATCCTTAGCCAAAAATTGCAGAGATACAATGAGTAATACAATAGAAGCTTTCTCCCTCAAGAGTCCAACCATGAAAATGATTAAGAAAGTACATAATATAGGCAAGCTAACATATTTCCTTGCCTCTAGGGGTCGAGCTCACTATCCTAGGAGCTGTTTCAACCAATTCCAAACTGATCACTAAAATCTAGGCAGTCAAAACAACTTGCCTCTATAAGCTAGGAAACCAATTCATTAATTTAATTTTTGCCTATCTCATGAATGAATCTTCTAGAAGAGATAAAAAGTGTCAAAATATCATAAAATTACATCATTTACATCAAGGAGGATCAAAATTCACTCCAAAAAGTCAAACCTAGTCAAAACTGCGTTTTGCTGAGCTATAGGTACAATTTCTGTGAAAATTGCCCAAGAGGTCGCGCGCTGATTCTGAAGAGGTCGCGCACCTTTGGAGCAGCCTTCGAGGCACTTCTAGGTATCCAAATGAGGCAAGAGTGGGCTTGTTGGAAAGGTCTGGATGTCTAATTTCCCACCCAAGTAGAAATTCTGAATGTGGTGTCCATTTTCCCCTCCAAAAGGACAATCTCCCAAGACTGCTTCCTGTGTGTCAAAAAGGTGGCAGAAAGTCATTTTTTGCTTGTTTGTTTTGACCTTCTGGAGGCTCAAAACTTGGTGAAATTTCTTGATATTCACTGAGAAAGTGTATATTTTCATGAAAAATCCAAAAATGCAAACTTTTCCTGAAATGGACCTCCCAATCGAAAGGGCCGCGCACGGTGCGCGAGCTCTTGGTGAAGAAAACCTGTTTTTTGACCAAAAGATTCATAAATGACCAAAAATGCTCAAATTTTTTTGCAATTTGTGCTGGGGTTGAGTCATTTAGCACCATGCTCCTTCAAGGAAGCCTCAGCCAAGATATGGAGGGGATCGGGCCTTTTTCTTCGTTTGAGTGCCTTGGGAAACCGTCCTTGGAGCACCTTCATTCTTGCCTTGCATACGTGCATTCGGGCCCAATAGTGGTTCTTCATATTCCGGAGCAGGTCCTTACCTTTGTTGGCGTTAGCCAGCAGCTTCTCCAAATGAGCATTGACCTAGATAAGCATAGATTCTTGATCTATGGGTGTCAAATCACCGGGTCTTCTACGAGCCAATTCCCGGTCTTCACGAATCTTCCGCTGCTCATAAAGCTCGTGCTCATCCTCCAACTGTTTGTTGCGCTGCTCTAAATAGTTAATTATCCATTTTTCCATCTGCAATTTCTTGTGTAGCGACTCATTCTCGGTCCTTTGCTCTCAGATGATCTCCTTGAGCTTTGAGGCAGGGGAGCTATCCTCAATATCAATGATGTCAATATCTGGATCACATGACAATCCTTGCTCAATCCTGGGCTGCTTGCCCCTCTCTAATACCTGTGCTGCTGTCGGAAGCGAGGCCCCTTCCACCTGGTGTGGAGATAATACTCACGGTGCTGATGAAGAAGGCGAGACCCCTTCCACCTGATGTGGAGAAAATACTCGCCTAGCTGCTGCAAATAAAGCCTTGTGGCCTCTCTGATAAGTGACCAATGGAGGAGAGCTGACATGTCTAGTCTCAGGGATATCATGCTGCTGTGATGGTCCTCCCTCCTCATGAACAATCTCAGGATGTGGTAAAAAATGGGAGTGCAAGGGATGAATTTGAGAACAGAAAAACAAAACCCTAGCTTTACTTGCGCTTTGACATTTTTAAAGCAAATATACATGAACCTCTCATTTCAATTTGATGGCATTAAAATACATTTCCCATGCTCATTTTCCTTTATCAAGTAAAATAATTTGATAATCAGAGGCCTACCTGCAATCTTGAAGAAGTTTGGGGTTGTTTGGCAGTTTACAGGCAATTTTTTTTGGATGAATTCCCAACAGGTCACGCGCGCCCAAAAGGTCATGCTAGTGTATTTTCCCAACTGGTAAGACCCCCCTAACAGGTCACGCGCTTTTACAGGAGGCTTTTGGAGGCCTTCCTTGTGTCATAATTGGGTGTAGGATAGCTCGTTGGAAAGGTCTTTGAGTCTAATTTCCAACCCAACTGGAATTTTTCAATTTGAAGTTCATTTTCCCTGTCAAAAATCAAATCTCCCAAGACTGGTCAAAAAGTGCCAAATGAGGCTGCCTCAAGGAAGAGTGCTGTTGCAGTCAATTTTGGAATGCCTTCCTCAACCCAAAATTGAGCTCCTGATAGCTCATTGGAAATATCTTTATGTCTAGTTATCATTTTACCCATAAAGCAAATCATTGGGCCAACCAAGCTAGGAGAAAACTTGATTTTCCCAAGGTCACTTCAGAGGTGTCTTTGATTCTCCTGAGGCAACGATATTATTGATATTTATCTCAAACCATGACACCTGTGCAAACCGTGAAGAAGGTTTTTCTTCTTTGGCATGTTGTGGACAAACACCTTTCTTAGTTTCCGAAAATTCATCTTTTATTTCTCTAAAACATCTTTTGAGTGAAACTTATCCCGATGTGTGAAACAAGGAATTTTGCCGAAATGAAGCGAAATGAAGGGGATAAGGGGCTTCTAAATTCTTGGGGAAATTTTTAGAAGTAGGGAGGGATGTTAGGAAGCAGGGGAAAGTGGAATCTCAGAGATTGAGTGAGTGGAAGGGGTCCAAAAGGGCAAAACACAGGCCTAGCCTAGAAAATTGCCAAGTTGTGGCAAGAAACTAGGGTTTGTGCAAAAATGAGGAATTTGGGGGATCTTAGTGATGGGAAGTGTTTAATAAGGTACATTAAGGATAGGGGAAGGTGTGTGAACATTAGGATACAATTTTTTTCGATGATTTGACCATCCAAGAGAAATTACCTCCAAAACCCTAGGAGAGGGAAATGGACCTTACCTAGGCACAACTGAAGCATGAACAAGCTGTAAAATGACCCAATGGAACTTGACATGATGATAGCAACCTTATGAATGATGATAGACTTAGTTGAATAGTGACATAGACTGACATTTGGGCAACTTTGAAAGGAGTGAAAGCAAACCCTAGACCTAATGCCTAGTGACCAAATTTTGCTTGAAGGCTCACTGAAATGACAAAATTTGATTTTGACGCCTTAAAATCACTTGTAAGAGCATGTTTGATCACTGGAGGAAGGATACAAATACTGACACTAACAGATTCATTTTCTTCTTCAATCTACTCAGAATGATCCTTTGCTAATAAAGTGTCTATGAAATTGGCCATCATAGCATTCATGTTGTTATTCAATTCTGGACATGTTTTCTTTGAATGCCTCTCTTGATGGAAAGTACAAATTTTTTCCATGCCAAAGCTTTCAACATTGAACACAACATTGGAGTTATGTGCAGTTTTAGTCAGTTGATTATTGTTCTTCTTAATGACAGGAAACTTGAAAGACTTATTATTAGAATATGCCTCACTTGACTTCCTCTTCAGTTCAAATAATTCATTAGTTATCAACTTCAAAGACTTAGTCAAGCTTTCCATCTCAAAATAATCTTTTTCTTTGGTTTTAGTGGAACAAGAATGAGATTTCCTACCAATGTCTTTGGAGTCCTTAGAATCTTCATGATCGCCAATAGCTCCAATAAAACGCAAATATTTCTCGACAACGATTATTTCTGCAAAGTTGAGGGCTAAGGTTTCCTTTGTAACTCTTTTAAAAAAACATGGAAATGTTTGTAGGCAAGGTAGCAGTGTAATAGTCTTTGGTAATAGAATCATGCGGTTCAACATTGGTGGGGAAATTATTCAATAAATACACAGATATCTTATTAAAATCCTTTAATTTTTCCTTCTCCCCAATTTTAAGATTTCTAAGTTCCTTGAGTAACATGGTAGGAGTTTTATCATCAACAAATTTATCTAAAAATAACTTTTTTAACTCCCTCCAATTGTGGACTGAATTAGGCAGAAGACTCTGGTACCAAAATGTCTTTGTATTACTTCTCCCATTCACCCTCTGATTTTGAAGATTCTCCTCCTTCATTGTTTAAATCTTCATTATTATCAGGGTTTTCTCCTCCTCTCAGTTGTCCTTCTTTAAAAAATGAAAAATCTGCCCTGTCACCATCCAAGTTTTCCTAAATAGGTGGTATATTCCCTTGCTCGTGTACTCTTTTAGTAAGACTAGCTAACTCTTCAAGGGTTGCAATATCAAAATCTTTCGCTGAAGAAACCAATATATCATAGTGATTTGTCTCTTTCTTTATGGGCTTATGAGGTAGGATAATGATGACAAGAAGCAATCCATGAGCTCTAGCAAACTAACGAGTAATAGGTTGAACTGTCTGGAGTTTATCACAAGTGACTTCAAAAGAACATTTTAGACTTAGATAAGAGGAATCTACTATCTCAATAATGTGAATTAGGGTTGAACTTGGATTTTTGCTGCCTTACACATAAGGATATTTGTTAGAGTGTGGTGAATTTTCATCCATAAAAGGGTTCCCTCCTTCTAGTGCTAAAATGTTGATGGTGCTAGAAAACGCCAACATATAAGGGGTCTCCTTGACATGAAATCCCAATTATACCTCACAATGTTTGCTATAGGAGCCCCATCCGGAATGTGGCTCAATTGCCATAATCTTAAATATTTTCTTTGGTTGCAATAGTTAGCATGAGAGAGAAACACACATGTACTATCAAATGAGAAAGTAAGTAAATCCTGTGAAATGTTAAATTGTATTATGTATCAAGGTTCTTTCACCAGAAGGGAAGAGAAAGCAAGTATTTAAAAGAAAAGTATTAGTATTATCCTAATAAAGACACATTCACATACATAAGGAAGAATCACTGACCATCTAGCGAAATATTTCGCATAGACATAATGATCATTAAAGAAAAAGAAACAACACACGTTCAATAGGATGAGCACCAAAGTCAATGAAATAGTTCAATTTATTTAGTATTTGGAAACATAAACACATACAGTAAACTTTTAAATAATAATCTTAAAAAATTCGCAATATATGCATGAAAGTTTGTTGGCTTAGTGGAGGAGAAGGAAAAGTCCAAGGGTCCTCAAAATAATTGGTCTAGAAAGAATAAATTTTAGGAACCACCCTAGAAGTCATAGAAATGGTGTTAATGGAAATAACTAGGGGTAGAAAATCAAAAGTATCCATTAATGATGAATACATACCAACCCGCAAATTCTCAGTAGGTTGTTGAGAATTGTTGACCAATTGGACAGTGGAATTCAATGAAAAATTGGGATCCAAATGGATGTAAGCTAATTGATGTATAGTAACAAATTTCCCTTCATGAGGGAAACATAACACATGGAAAAGGGTTGAAACAACAACCTACATCAGGTATATCCAATTTCATCCCAACAAGAGATTGTAGTCAAGTTTGGCATCCACCACATCCACTTCCACATTGAAAATTTTATCACCAACTCTGACAAAGAAGGAAAGAAAAATCTTATATGGCCTATGCGAACAACCATCAAATGTGGTTAAAAGAGTTGGAGATGGAATTAGATTTGGAGACCCAATTTATTTCCAAAATTCCATTAACAAGACACATGTGAAATCTCCCTCATCCAAAATGGTTTGAAAGATTTTCTTCTTACGATATAATTCCTTAATCTAAAAGGAATCATGGTGAGGAAGTCTAGGTTTGAGACTAGTAGTATAAAACATAATAAATTGAGAATTCCTAGGGTCAAGTGCTCCAATTGTAGTGAGAAACTCACTCCTTTGTGTTGGACATGACTAGAGAACCTCTAATTCCAACATCACACAAGGTGTCTGGGCTAAATCTTCCATAATGGAATAATTGTGTCGCCCTAGAATTGGGATTGAAAGTCAAGCATTTTTAAGAGCTTTTTGATATCCAAAGTATAGGCTCAATAAAATGTTTCTCAATATGAAGAGGTTCCTATGAATAATGGGTTGGTTTGGCCTCAGAAGACTTAGGGTCTCCATAATCGCATGCTCAATTTAACAAATATACTTAAACATTAACCATATATACATTTGATGGAAAATCT
The DNA here is from genome assembly GCA_000404065.3 of Pinus taeda. Taxonomy (NCBI): domain Eukaryota; kingdom Viridiplantae; phylum Streptophyta; class Pinopsida; order Pinales; family Pinaceae; genus Pinus; species Pinus taeda. Next base: position 133,538 of record APFE031076302.1, on the reverse strand, counting down.
CCCTCAAATTGGGTGCCTTTTGGGAGGGTTCCAGTGTTATAATTTTTATTAGTAGGAAGTTTCTACCCTTGAGGGAAAGGTTTGTTGAGCACAACATGATAACTAGAAGGACTCTGTTGTTCCAACAACTATTGTGCATCTTGAATCCTAGAGAAAATATGGGTAAGATGATCTCCCTTGCGTAACATGAAAGGGAACTTAAATTTCTTCTTTTGTTTTTTTCCCCTCACCAATATCAATATTTGGTTTAGTTGAATCATACTTACCCTCCTTATTTTTATTCTCACCATGTCCTTTCCTTTTCCCTCTAGATTGTTGGTTTCCTTTGGGAGATAAAGACTAGACTATGTGAACTATGGAGGATTGCAATGGAGAAGAAATTGATGGTATATTTTATCTGATTGAGACAAAGTGTATGGTCATTTATTGTAATTTATTGACTAACAAATAATCCACATTCAAATCAAGTGACCTGACTAGCCCATCAATGTGGGGTCTTGGTTTTAGTTTAGCTTATTTCGTCTATAGTCTCATTGCATGAGAATAAATATCATAGAGATCACCAGATTGGGAATAAATTAGATCCAACTACAGCGCCCTAAATATGGATTTCTCTTCTTTGTAAACCCTAGAAAGGGACACATCCTTCAAGAATGGTGGTTGTAATGATTTCAAAAATCATTCAAGAAAAAAAATCATCAGGAATATCTGCTTCAATCGTCCTTTTCCTTCTCTTTCATTCTTGAATTTGGTCAAAGATATGGGTGCCCTTGTCCTGTTTAAATTTATCCAAGAGCTCAATCCCAGCATCATATTGCACATGAAATTAAAAATGGATAATAAATACAATAAATAAGTCATTAAACCTAGAACAATCCCCCCCTTTAATTTGATATACCACTTTGTATTATTTCCTATCAAGGTGCACTAAAAGTGTCTTAACCTAATTGAATCATTAGTCAGGGAATATATAACCACCAAAGGTAAAAGGTGGTAATATTATCAACTAGATCCTCACCATCATTTCCTTTGAGTTAAGGAATGTTTGAGGGAAGCTTGGTGAGAAGCAAGGGCCAAATCAGATTATACTGAGCAAGGCTGTTTTCGAACTTAGATAAATACGGAAATTTCAAAGTTTATAGGAATGAAAAATGTGGTTGAGCTATGGGGTTCCACCCTCTAAAAGGAAAACCTCTCGAAGGACCATCACTAGGAATTGAATATCCTATGTTTTAACTGGGACAAGGTTTCTAGGGAATACTCATACAAAATCCTAGATTGAAATTAAAACCTTGCTATTTGGGAGTAAATGGAGCAAACCATCCACTCATAGTATAAATGTAAGTTGAAGAGGTATTCCCCCTTTTGGTGTGTTATACGAAGAAAAAACTCCTTGGAAATAATTCCATACATTTGAAAAGGGCATAAATCCTATCATCATACTACTAGTAAGGAAGTGACCACTCCCTTGCTGACTAAACACTTGAAAAGGACATGGTCATTGACCCACTCATAGATGAATACACCATACCTTCCCCCCCTTTTCCTTGAAAATGATTCACAACTAGTGAAAAATCAAGGAATTGGAAAAACAATTCCTCCTAAAGAGGGGATATCAGGAGGTACAAGCCCACTTACAAATGCAAATCCCTATAAAGGGGCTAAAAAACTCACGATAGTAGGGATGGTCAAGGGAATACAAAATGAAAAGGTAGAAGGGATTATAGGGATCCCCACTGAAGGAATCTAAAATGAAAAGGAACTAGTGAAAAGAGTAGAAGGATGGGTTCCCCCACTTGGGCTAAGAGTGGAGGTAGAACCAAAAACTATTGTATTGGGCATAGAAGTGAACATAATAGAGAAGGAAAATTTCCCTTCACTAATGCAGAAGATGGTGTATGAACATCGACAGACTCACTAGCCAAGCTAGTGCAACTAACATTGGCCATCCAAAAAGAAGGGGAGCTCAGAAGAACACTTTGGACCAAAGTACCTACAAAATATATAATATAAGGAATATTTCCTAGAAGGGGGCCTATATTAGGTCTAAAAGTATCTAGGATATCCATTACCTCAACCCGATCTTCTAAAGATCCTGATTAAAAAAGAACCCGACCCAGAAAAATACCATCAAGATCATGAATAAAACCTTGATCTTCGATTTCATCCTTATACAATGATCCCCCCTAAGGGAAGTTTTGATTCCTTTGCATTATATTTAATTGGTTCAAAAGAAATAACAGAGTCATGCCTATGATTTTGGGGTAAAGGCTTGGTACTTGTAGGAGAAATCTTGTGAAGCCTCCTGTACCAATGAACTAGCCAATCAACCACTTTCAAGAATAAATAACTTCAAAAGACCAAATAACCTAAGGAAGGTTAGGTACACAAAGAACTCACTATAAAAATCCTAAATATAATAAACAAGAAAACAACCTTCGAGTGTTTCCACTCCAGGTAATTAGGAAGGGATACCAAAGTATGAGAAAGAAAATAAAGGGCATTTAGAAGGAAATCTTGGGATGATAAGGGCCTAATTCCTACTAAAAATGTAACATAAATAGTTACACTGACATCCTGACAATAACCTTGACTGATGCAAGTAACCTTGCTTCATTGAGCATTCTCAAGGAGCATTATGATAGTGATACATCGTCTTTCTCAGGTACCATAGGTATTCCCCCCTACAGTCATCTAGGTGGTCCCTAGGAAAGGAAACTAAAGCCACTAGTTTATAATCAAAAGCCAAGGGGAAAGTCATGGGAAGGTGCTCCAACAAGCAGGAGAGGAGGTAACTCTATTTCATTATTGTGACATGACCTAGTGCTTGACTCTTACGTGAAAGGAGCTTCCTTAATAACCTATGAAAGATTGGATTTTCACTCTTTAATCAAATTTTATGTTTTTCTCAGTGGCCTTGGAGACTTTACTCCCCACACACCTATTCCAAGGCCCTCAATCACCTAGACTAGTTGATTTATCTAACCACCCCTCCCACATTTACCCACTTTCACCAGCTTGCTAGGGTAAACATGAAAGAGAGAGCTACTATGACATGACTCAACCTCCTAACTACAATTAAGGAAGTGTAATTTACAAATTGAATTTAACTCACCACAATATGACATCCTATAGGATTTATGGGACACTAAGACAAATAACCACCACTCCCTGAACCGAAATCCTAATCCAAACAATTTTTTAGTGGCTTGGCATCCCAACCACTCCCACAACAAGGCATGCAAGTTGTTGAGGTCCTCCAACTGCTCCCATAAGCCTAGATGCTAGTGGTTGTGACCTAAAATCTCCATTTTAGTGCATGTGGTCATATATTCTGAGCCTAAATTCCAAGTCAGCCTCCAGACCACTTCCTAGAACTCAGTGAGACTTTTGAAAATGATAAATGACATCAAGACAAAGGGATTCATGCAAACTTTACTCAAAGAGTTGACCTAACCAAGCCTAACATTACGTTCATTTCGTCAAACACATTGTGAACATGTAATCTACAAGCCATGAATGCATATCTGAACATAGGGGACTGATACTTATCTAAGAATCATCAAGAAGGTCTAATTCCCTCTCATAATAGCTGCAAAAAGATCTATTAGGTCATGCATTCAATAACCATTCATTTACTAATCAAAACATGATAAGAACCATAACTAGAATCTGTCATAAAACCATGCTTATAACCAACATATAACCAAAATAATAACAATGAAAGCACAACCATCAAAGCCGCACAATAATAAGTACAATTATTCATAAAATACAACAAGAAAAGAGCTCTTATTAACATATGAAAAATCCAACCAAGTACCACTCAACCATAGATTGGGCTGAACCAAATATTTCTTTTAGCCAATCATGCCCATGCCATATTCCAATCATTAATGTGGGACTAACAAAAAACAACAAGGTCTTCCTTAGGCTTTGCCGCAATCCTACCAAAATCAATCAAGGGAATCATAGGTCCAAAAAAAAGCACCTACACAACCACAATTTACCGCAATCTTGCCATTGTCAATCAAGGGATTCCTAGGCCCAAAAAAAATAACATACACAACTAGGATTTACTGCAATCTTGCTAGCACTGGTCAAGGGATTCCTAGGCCCAAACAAGATAGGATTCCTCCATATTTCTTCAACAATACCTTGAGTAAATTTTCCATCTCCACCCTTAGGATGTATCACAATGTTACCCAAACTAGTCAAGGGATTCCTAAGCCCTTGGGAATTTTCCTCAGACCACCTCATGTAGTTCCAAAACCATCTAGAAATACAAAGCTCAATCAACTGAAAGAACCCCAAAAAACCATGACTATTTCGAAATGGCAAGGAAAGGCTGAAAAAATTGTCACACCGGGAAAATCCCATGCCAATGAAAACAAGAGAACCAAATACACACATGCATGTACCATGCATGCAAAAAATAGCAAGGACATGATACATGAAACTCGATACCTGCAAAGAAATCTAGTTGTAGCTACTTGATTCAAATGTTTCTTTCTTGATCCCTTTTGTCCTTTGCTTTCTTGTCCTTCCCTTTCCTTCATTTTCCAATGCTAGAGTGCTCCAAGAATGCTCTAAGTGTGCAAGAGTGAGAGAGAGAACTCCAAAATTGATCTAACAAAAGTTTAAACTGACCAAAGCTAAAAAAGAAAAAGTTATGAACTGATCCTCAGAAGCCTTTTTATCATTGAGGTCTCTATTTTCTTCAATTTCGTCTAATTTTCCTTCAATTTACTTTACATGCAATCTTGTGACCTTTCATCTCCCTTTTCTCCTATTTTCCTTTATTTTTATAAATAAATGCCAATTAATGTCTCTTTTCCTTTTCCAATGCCTTTCCTAATTTCCTTAGCCATAATAAACCAAATGAACACCCACTAGGATGTTTTTCACAACATTTAGCTTGGAATACATGTCCCATGACCTTGGTCTTATTTTTTCCTTTATTAACTTTATTGCATGAACTTTTAACCCAAAGTTGTTACAAACCCCTCACTCTTAGGGGAACACCATCCTTAGTATTCTATGACACCTATAACCAACAAGATCATTGAAAACCAAAACATATTTCCCATGGAGCTTTATAACTTAGCTCGATGTAGTATTTACAAAATCAACCTGTTGTAAAGCAAAACCAACATAAAAAACATGACAACCATACCAATTATTGGATCTTTATAACAAAACTCATTGTAATATTTACAATAACAACCATACATAAATATGTACATATATCAAACCTCTTTTGCCTCAACCAGCAAATAATGAAGGATACATAGCCCGAATTTGATCAACCATCTCACAAGTAGCTTCATTGGGACCAAAGTGTTTGCACTGCACTGTAACTTTCTTGATTGCTCTATTCAAAAGCATGAGTTGTTTCCACTACAAAATTAACTAAGGTTCTAGCTAGATGTTTCCTTCTTGCTCCATTTGCAATATATACCAATCAATCACCTGATCAACATATTTCACATACTTCTTTAGCAATGACAGATGGAAAACATCATAGACTCTCTGACTCTTGGAGGCAGTGCAAGTTTGTAGACCATTGGGCCAATCCTCTTAAGGGTCTCAAAAGGCCTGAAACACTGAGGTGCCAGCATGGCACATGATATAATCCTCAAGGAGCTCTTCATGGGATTAATGCACAAGTACACATGCTCCCCAACCTGAAACTCCTTAAATGTCCTATGTTGATTTGCATAACTATTTTTTCTGTCCTGTGCTACCTTTAGATTCATCTTGATAACCTGCATTTCCTATTCCATTTCTTCCAACATGTTCGATCCGATCAGTTCCTTGTTCACTAGATCACTCCAGGTAATAGGAGTATTTCAACTCCACCCATAAAGTTCCTTAAATAGACTCATATTTAAATATTATTGGTACCCATTATTGTAAGCAAACTCAAATAGTGGAAGATACTCCTCCCACCTCTTTTGATGGTGCATAACATACATTTTCAACATGTCTTATAGAATCTTGTTGACCCTCTTTGTCTGTCCATCTATCTGCAGATGATAAGATGTGTTGAAGGCCAACTCTGTACCCAAACCTGAAAACACTCTTTCGAAAACTTGGAAGTGAAACGTGCATCTCTATTGGATACAATCTTCCTATAAATACCCTGTAATATCACTATCTCCCTGATGAAGACCTATGCTACCTCACTAGATGAATAAGTAGACTTAACATATATGAAGTGAGATACCTTTTTCAACCTATCAACCAAAACCATGATAGAATCATGCTGTTTGGATGCCCTCGAAAAACCCGTAATGAAATCAATTTAAATAACCTCCCATTTCCACTCTAGAATTAGAATTGGATATATTAACCCACCTAGATGCTTACACTATGATTTTACCTGTTGATAATCCAAACACCTGGTGATGAACTCAGCTACATCTTTCAACAAATTCAGCTAGTAGTATAATTTCTTGACCTGATGTTAGAGCCTTCTGATATCCTAGATGGCTTGAATACATATTGACATGAAATTCCCAGAATATAAGCTTCTTGAGTTCACTTTTGTTCGACACCGATATTTTCCCTAAATCTGACCAAGCCATCTATAGTGAGACCAAAAGGAACCACAACAAACTCATAAGACCATACTTAGCCCAAAAAGTAGTCTTGTAGATGTCCTCTTCTTTAATGTGTACCTAATTATATCCCAATCTCAAGTAAATCTTAAAGAACACTATTTATCCATTCAACTGATTAAAAAAGTCATAAATCCTCATAGATACATGTTCTCGTTGTCACCTTATTCAACTACCTGTAATCAATAGACAACATGATAGTACAATCCTTCTTCTTTAGAAATAATATTGTTGTACCCCACAACAATACACTTGGCCTAATGTATCCCTTGTCAAGAATTTCCTTCAACTAGAACTTCAGTTCCACTAACTTTGGAGTGCTCATCATGTAAGGTAACTATGATGCTAGTGCTACCCCTAGTACCAACTCAATAGAAAATTCCACTTCCCTGTGAGGAGGTAACTCTGAAATCTCTGTTGGAAATAAATTTTTAAATTACTGCAAAACCAAATACCTCTTCAAGACTTCTTCATCCTCAACATCCTTACCTTTATCATTGGAAAATATGCACTACAAAAAATACACAGCCTTTCCTACAACTATGCTTTTCCTGCATAGTTGTAATCATTCTAACTGATGTAGACCTCTTCTTACCCTACAAGATTCTGTTTTCTCCATTGTCATCCAAGCACTCAATAGTCATTTCATAAAAATCCAGAAGATACAACCAATCCCTACCCATAATCATATTGTATGTGATCCAAACGTGAAGTGGCATCCACCCATGGTATTTAACCATGGTATTGTAACCGCCCATGGTATTTACCCATGGTATTGCAACAAAAAAATACCATAAATAATGAGCATCACTTCATAACAAGACAAATTGGGAAGGGGAAACTGTTGTGGTAAATGATTCCTCCATTTTAATAAAGAGATATTTTCTTTCATATGTTTCGAGGCATTCACTATGTGCTTTTTATTCAATGTTTGAGGTAAATATGTATGTTATTTCCCCTCCTCTCTACATTCATGGCTCCTGGATCTTCGCCCCATAAGATTAGGATCAATGGTATTAGAGTGGGTTATGAATCCATGGCCATCCTCTTCGAGTTTTGAATCTTTCTCACAATCATCTCAACAAATTTCAATTCATCTTCATTTTCCTCAAATCCTTGGCTTTGTGGCACCATTCCAAGCATCACCTTCATTAGATGGGAAAACATGATATCCTATTAATCTCTATATTTGTGGCTTCCTATAGCCACCAACCCCTACATTGGCTCCACAACCACATTTTCCCCACTAAATATCGTCTTGTCGACTGTGCCCATGCCTCTACTGTCGTTCATTGCTTTCTTGATGAGCTTCTGTGCAACAACATGACAATAACGCTCATTTTTGGATCCTCACACCACATAAAACATTTTCATTGATCAAGTTTGATGCAAAGCTCCCATTGATCCTTCCTTTGGAGGTTTTTATTTAGTTTCTCCCTTAGTTGTTCATGCCACAACCAGAAAAAATCTTGTCACAAACACTTCCAATAGTTTTTAATTTATTAGTTCCATTTGGTGTACAATTTTTTTTGTTTTGAAGGTTCATGTTCAATTGATCTATGGCATTTCCATGAATCCATAGGTTTTGGTTGTTTCAATTTATGGTGTTTATTTTCATGGCTACTAGTGGACCAAGTGCTTTAGAAGAACCAATGACACTCAAAGTTATCTCTAATTTGAAAGACTCTATTGTCCAAAATATGGGATGGAAACCTGAGGGAGTCAAGAATTAAAAATATTAATTTGATTGAACCCATGGTTGGTCATGCTACACTTTACGAATTTGATCTTCAGACTGATAATGTGATTCTTGCTCTCAAACTCTTAGAGGATGTGACTTCTTAGTAGTTTATGGAAGGTATTTCTATGAATGAGGATCAACAAGAGACAGTGGAGTCTAAGATCATTGTTGTTGAATGTCGTTGGAAAATTACACCAATTTATCTCCCTTTTAGCTAGCAGACCCTTTAGAGTTGTGGATAGAAGATGCAGATTACATGTGCCTTTCTTTATCACATGATGTTGAAGTTGGAATATTGAAGAAGGTAATGCTAGCAGATGAAATTATTATGACTGTAAAACATGCAAGGCAACTCCATCTAAGTCAGTTGGTTCAGATATCTCTACCCCTGGGTAGTAATGCAAAGGATAGAAACCTAGCTTCTAACATGTTTGCATTGGCTTCCAAGTTAAGGCACGCCTTTGTCGATGATGGAAAACCCTTGTATTTGAGAATTGTAGGTCCTAGATCACTTGTTTATTACTCTATTCCCACAAACCAAAGATGCCCAGGGATGCGTTTTCCATGGGAATGTTGCCTCAACTAAAAAATATCACCATCACCTGATGGGATGTGCCACCCTACAAGATCAATGCCTTGGGTGTTGATTCTCCCATTGTTAGTGATACTTGCTTTACCATTTCCCTTGCTGGCTTTATTATTGATACCACTCCTCAGTTCCAAGCACTCATTGGCTATATAGATGTAACAACCGTGGGTAATAAATGTTAATAAAGGTAAAATAAGACCACGGGCAAGGGAAAATTATTCCAGGATGAATGTTGGGCAAAATATCCTAGTGGAACCCACTTATTGTGTTTTATGGCTAATGGGAAATTGACAAAGGTAACGACTAAGGATTTGGAAAGGAAAGAAGGTATTTTTGGCACATTACTTATGAAAATAAAGGGAATTAGGAGAAAATGAAGGTTTTCTCCTAAGGTCACAAGTTTCATGTGAGGGGGAAAATGAAGGAAAATATTGGAAAATTGAAGAAATTAGAGGCCTCAACAATAAAAAGACCTTAGAGCATCAGTTGGTAGCCTTTTGTCAGTTTAGAGTTAAAATTTGTCTCAGAGAGGATAAAGCACCAAGAGGAGAAATAATGTAAGCAAGCAAGGAAAAGAAAGGAAAATCAAAGAAGGATAAGGAAAACATAGGAAGGCAAGGATCAAGCATATTTAATGAGAATACTTGTCAGTAATAGATTTCATTTGTGATTTCCTAGATGGTTTTGGAATGAATGGTATGTACATGTTGGTATATGGTTATTTTGTAGTCATTGGCATGGGTTTTGCTAGGATTCGACAATGGATTTTAGCCTAGCCTTTCCATTTCCAAATAGCAATGGTGTGATAGGATTGTTCTTAGTTTAAGCTTTGGATTGTCAGATGGTTTCAAAATCCAATGTGAGGTGGTCTCAGGAAATTCCTAAAGGCTTGGGAATCCCTTGACCAGTAATGGTGGGATACATAGTAAAGCCTAAGGGTGGAGACAAGAATATTCCCCCAAGTATGGTGAAGAAATTTTGAGGAATCCAAGCTTAGTTCAATTTTTTGATCTCGACACTAGTTTATGTGTGATCATGATATGGAGAGGGTGGAGGTGGTTTAACCTCTAGATTCCCTTGGTTGCCTTTGGATTGGCTTATCCCATCAGATCCCACATTCATGCTTGGAATATGGAACATGGATGATTGGATGAAGAGAGATTTGGCTCAGCCAATCTATGGTCAGGTGGAACATGGAAGTCCCGAACCTGGTTGGTATTTTCCTATTCTTAATGAAATTTGAGTGTATCTTGCTTTTCATAAGGAAAATGTACTAGTTATTATGTGGCTTTAAAGTTTGTTCTCTTATGGTTATTTGTTAATTTATATGCTAGTTATAAGCATGGTTTTATGACAGATCTTAGTCATGGCTCTTTTCATGTTTTCACTCATAACTAAATAAATAATGAATACAAGACCTAATTGGTGTTATGATAGCTAATGAGAGAAGGTAGTGACCCTTCTTGTTAAACCCCATATAATTTTTTCAATACCTTATGTTCAGACTTCATACATAACCTGTAGGCTTCATATCTAACAAGTTTTTGATAGAATAGCAGTCCCGATAGGGGATGTTCAGTTGAAGTCATGGCTTCAGTTTTTAGTTTACAATAATTGTCTTTGTGTCTTTTATGAGTTCTAGAAGTTTCATTGCTTTCTGGATAGAGGCTAAGCCACAGTCCTGGAAAATAGCCTTAATTCTTGTAGTCACTGGCACAACACTAGTAGAAAAATGCCACAGTCACACTGATGCAGGACAATGGGGATGACTTGGAACCCATAGTCACATGGAGGCCTTGGAAAGGGAGACACTGGGGCTCTAGGTTAGGTAAAAGGTGAGTTGTCTCAGGGATTAGATACATGGAGGGGTTGGGTTACTCCTGGGGGTCCTATGGAACCTGAGGGAAGTCAGTAAGGTCTAGTTGTGTCAACTCCATTTCCTTAAGGTCATATAGGAGGTTGAGTCATATTATAGTAGCCCCTCAGCTCATGTTTACCCAGGTAAGATGATGAAAGTGGGTAGATGTGAGAGGAGGCATCATTACAGGGTGGTAGCAAAGCGAGTTTTTCTCTATTTGGGTCATATTTGATACTACAGGGTGGTATCAGATCATGGTTTCACTCTCTTCGGGTAATTATGACGTTGTCAAGGTTATGATTGACATGCGTGGGATCAAGGTATACAATTGGTATGATCATGCATGTTGTTATTGTGATTTTATATTATTACACATATATGTTTATAATTATACATGTACATGCTAATGTGGATTGATCTTGTAGATGAGATAAGCCTCCCATGAACATCACTAAGGTATGGATTTTATTTTGGTATATATTTGGTTTATCTAACATGGTATACTTGCTGAAAGAAGAGAATTCAAGATGAAAAGTAAAATGGTAGATTACAGTTCTCGTGACACTTCCTATAGATCAGTTGGGAAAAGAGGAGAAGAGTATTGTCCTGGTATATCAAATACATTAAGGAGCTTGAGGGTAGAGATCTAAAGATGCAAATAAGACAATGACAGGTTGGTTGAGGCTCAGGAAAGACTTGCAGTGGCCCAACAGAAGAGCGGGTAGAGGTTAACGCAACAATCCTTTAGAGCTTGTCAGAGTTGCAGAAATAGGGCCAGATGAGAATCAATCAAGAGAAAGGAGAGAAAACTAATGGAGCCTATGGTAGTATATCTCAGTCTGGATACAGATTGGATAGATGGAACACAGTTAGAGGTGGCATATCATTGGATACATGTGATAGGAGGAGTGGTATGTATGGGCATCATTCTAGTTCCTTATCAAGGAGACATTATTACAACCATTACCATCATCATCCTTATAGGAGGAGGTAGTATTTACCTGAGGAGTGAAATAAGGCAAAGATTCATATATTTGATGGAGAGATGAAGAAGCCAGAAGATGTAGAGTCATGGTTGCTTGGAATGAGGAAATTCTTCACATTTCATAACCATTCAAAGAACATGAAATCCAAGATAGCCACCTTCATTCTTAAATGAAAAGTAGATATTTGGTGGGAATATGTGAAGAATGTCAAAGGAATTTGGGAAGAAGACTTGATTTGTGATGATTTTGAGAGAATCCTCAAGAATAAGTACTTATCAAAGAGGTACCATGATGATAGAGCTAAGAAGTTTTATGAGTTACTGATGGGTTCTATGGCAGATGATAAGTACACTAGCAGATTCTTGGAGTTGTTGAGGTATGTGTCATCTCTCAAGGAGGGGAAGGCAAATATTTAGAGATTCATCAATGGATTTCCAATAGCATATACAGAATAAATTGAATTTGATGAGCCTATATTCTTAGAGGAATCCACCTGTAAATTGAACCATTGTTATGAGTAGTAAAAGAAAAAAGATAAGCCTAAACACGACTTTAAGGGAAATGATAAAGTAAAAGGAAAATAGCCACCGAACTGGGGAAGGCCTCAAGATGCATGTGAGAAAGAAAATGTTGCTCCTTACAAGAAGTTCAGTGTAGTTGAGAAGTGACATGTGTCGCAGCCTAGAGAGCAACAGATTAGAGGTGATAGTAGAGAACTGTTGCAGTGTTATATATGTGGCAAAGATCAACATAAGAAGGATGGTCCATTGTACCAAGGAGGTAGGCCTCAGATCTATAGTTCTTAGGAGGCACACATGATTGGGAATGTTGGTCATAGTATTCCTTGGATTTATGAGGTTGTGGACAACAATCAAGCATATCACCAAGCACCTATCATTGATATGGATGGTGAGATTTGTGAGCAAGTTATTTCTATTTTGATTGATCCTGGATCTAATTATAGTTATGTTAATCCTGACCTCATGGATACATGTGGCTTGAGAAAAGAAGTGCATTTAGAGTCTTTGTTGGTGCAGTTGGCTACAGGTATGAAGAAGAGAGTTTATCATTTGGTAAGAGCTTGTGCATTTCAGTTGAATGGTATTCCTACAACAACACATTTGAATGTACCGCCATTTGGATTGTGTAGTATGATTTTGGGTATGGATTGGTTGTATCTTCAGAGGATGAAGGTATATTGCTATGGCAAGGCTATTGAGTGCTTGGATGATAATGGAGAGAAGAGAATCTTGCAAGGGAAGAAGATGCCTATGTCAAGGAGGATGGTCATAGCTATGGAGCATAAGCGTAGTTACAAAAAAGGGTGTGTCATGTTTGTAGTTCATATTTCTAGTAACAAGGGTAAGGATGTTGAGGATGTAGAAATATTCAATAAGTACCTTGTATTGAAACAGTTTCAGGATGTATTTCCAATAGATATTCTAGAGTTTCCTCTCCATAGGGAAGTAGACTTTTCTATTGAGTTGGTACCAAGGGCAGCACCAGCATCAAAAGCACCATTTAGGATGAGCACACCAAAGTTAGTGGATTTCAAGTTGTAGTTGAAGGAAATGATTGATAAGGCGTACATTAGGCCAAGTGTATTGCGTTGGGGTGCACCAATATTGTTCTTGAAGAAGATGATGGTACTCTTAGATTGTGCATTGATTACAGGTAGTTGAACGAGGTGACAATCAATAACAAGTATCCATTGCCAAGGATTGATGACTTGTTTGATTAGTTGAAGGGAGTAGTAGTGTTCTCAAAGATTGATTTGCGATCAGGATATCATCAGGTACACATCAAAGAAGAAGGCATCTACAAGACCACCTTTAGGACTAGGTATGGGCATTATGAGTTTGTTATAGTTCCATTTGGTTTTACTAATGCTCCAGCTACTTTTATGTGTTTGATGAATAGTGTGTTGCATCCTTATGTGGACAAGTTTGTTATTGTATTCATTGATGACATCTTAACATATTCTAAAAAGGAGGAAGATAATGTCGAACATTTAGCAACAATGTTGAGATTGCTAAGAGAGCATCAGTTGTATGCTAATCTTAGAAAGTGCAGTTTACTTCAGACAAAAGTACACTACTTGGGACATGTTGTTTCCAAGAATGGAATAGTAGTAGACCCAAAAAATATAAATGTTATCATGGAGTGGGCAATTCCTAGAAATGCGGAGGAAGTCAGATCATTCATGGGCTTAGCAAGTTACTACAAGAGGTTCATCATGAACTTCTCATGCATTACATATCCTAACACAACATTGCAGAGGAAAGGTAAGAAGTTTGAATGGAAAGAGAAGTGTGTAGCTAGTTTCAAGCAATTGGAGTAGTTGTTGACAAATTCTCCAATGTTAAAGATTGTAGATCTAGATAAGGAGTTTGTAGTATGTACAGACGCTTGCAAGAGAGGGATTAGTGGAGTCCTTATGTAGGAGGGACAAGCAATATGCTATGAGTTCAGGAAATTGGATGAGCATGAGAAGAACTATGTGACTCATGATCTTGAGTTGGAAGCTATTATTCATACCTTGCAGATGTGGATACATTATCTTCTTCGCAGGAGCTTTGTGTTGATGAGAGATCACAATGGGTTGAGATATCTATTTGAACAACTGAATTTGCACACCAAGCAAGCTAGATTGTTGGATACCATACCCTTATTGAGTTTTAATTTGAGATTAGGTACATTAAGGGAAAGGGGAACAAGGTTGCAGATGCTCTCAATAGGAAGGTACAGTTGAACCATGTTACAATAGTGAGTTCATATGGGTCAGATCTACAGGATCAGATATCACAGGAAGGAAATGAGGATAACAAGTACATGGAGCTTATGCATAGGTTACAGTAGGGTATAAGTGATCAGGGTGTGGATTATCATCTTATAATAGATGGATTGGTGAGATTTAGGGAAAATATCTATGTGTCGGACGACAGTGAACTGAAGAAGCTTATCTTGAGGCAGTTTCATGTAAAATGATATTTAAATCACTCGGGATATCAAAAAATGTTAACAACAGTAAATAAGTCTTACTACTAGTTGAATCTGAAGAAGGAAGTGGCAGATCTTGTGTTAAGATGTTTGGACTGTCAGTAGGTCAAAGCATAGTGTAAGAATCCAGGTGGGTTTCTTCAACCTATTCTAATTTGAGAGTGGAAATGGGAGGTCATTTCCATGGATTTCATTACAAGTCTTCCGAGGAAATCGAGGCAGCATGTTCCTATCATGGTTGTAGTAGACAAGTTGAGAAAGGTAGCTCACTTTATTCCAATGAAGTCCACATATTCATCTAGTGAGGTAGCACAGGTCTTCATCATGGAGATTGTGATAATGCATGGTATTTGAAGAAGATTGTGTCAAACAAGGATGCCAAGTTCACTTCCAAATTTTGGAACAAGTTTCTTACACGGTTGGGGATAGAGTTGGATTTGATCACAACATAATCCACAAAGAGATGGACAGAAAAAGAGGGTCAACAGGATACTAGAGGATATGTTGAGGATGTATGTCGTGCATTAATAGAGGAGATGGGAGGAGTACCTTCCATTGGTTGAGTTTGCATAAAAAAATGATTTTAAGGAGTCATTGAGGATGAGTTTGTTTGAGCCACTGTATGGGAAAAGCTGTAACACTCCCATTAGTTGGAATGATCCAATGAACAGGGTACTTATTGGACTAGACATGTTGGTAGGCATGGCATAGGAAATACAGGCTATAAAGAAGAATTTAAAGACATCATAGGACAAGCAGAAAATTATGCAGGCCAACACAAATAATTTAAGGTGCTTGAAGTTGGGGAGCATGTGTATTTGTGCATCAAGCCCAACAAGAGCTCCATGAGGATCAGATCATGTGCCAAGTTGGCACCACATTATTGCGGGCCTTTTGAGATCCTTGAAAGGATTGAACTAGTGGCCTATAGACGTGCACTACCTCTAATAATGAAAGTCCATGATGTTTTTCATGTTGCATTTCTTAAAAGACATGTAAAGGATGTTGATCATGTTATTGATTAGTCCATATTGCAAGTGGATAAATAAGGAGAATTCCATCCAGAACCGAAATGCATATTACAGCAGAAACATCTCATGGTTCGGAACAGAGCACTCAAACAGGTTAAAGTGTGGTGGAAGCACTTTGGGCCCCATGAAGCTACATGGGAGATGGATGATCAGATGTGGGATATGTATCCTTAATTTTTCTCCAGTGAAGGAAAATGATTCTTGGTATTTGTACATATTTATGTATTGTTTCTATTGTAAATACTGCAATGGGCTAAGTTATAAAGCTCCAATAAGCAGTATGGTTGTCATGTTGTCCTGTTTTACATGTTGGTTTTTATTTTCAACAGGATGTTATTGTAAATACTGCAATGAGATGAGTTATAAAGCTCCATAGACAGTATGTTTTCACTCTCCGATGGGTCTTTTGGGTCTAGATGTGGTTTAACATCGAAGACGGTGTTCCCCAAAGGGGGAGGGGTCTATAACAACCCCAAGTTAAAAGTTCATGTAATAAAATTTAATAAAGGTAAAAAATGACCATGGGTAAGGGACACTTGTTCTAAGCTAAATGTTGGCCAAAATATCCTAGTGGGAATCACTTTTTGTGTTTTATGGGTAAGGGGAAATTGAAAAAGTTAATGGCTAAGGATTTGGAAAGGTAAAAAGTTATTTTTATCACATTATTTATGAAAATAAAGGGAACTAGGAGAAAAGGAAGTCGAGGGGTCACATGTTTCCTATGAGGGGGAAAATGAAGGAAAATAATGGAAAATTGAATAAATTAGAGGCCTCATCAATAAAAATACCTCAGAGCATCAATTGGTAGTGCTTTTCCAGTCTAGTGTTAGAATCTTTCTCATAATGGAGAAATAAAGTAAGCAAGCAAGGAAAGGAAACGGAAGGAACATTAAAGAAGGACAAGGAAAGAAAAGGAAGACAGGGATCAAGCAGCTTCAGCGAGAATACTTGTCGGTAACAAATTGCATGTGTGATTTCCTAGTTGGTTTTAACATGAATGTTATGTGCATGTTGGTATATGGATCCTTTGTTGTCATTGACATGGGTTTTCTCAAGATTCGACAATGGATTTTAGCCTAGCCTTGCCATTTCTAGATAGCCATGGTGTGATGGGATTATTCTTGGTTTGAGCTTTGGATTAAAGGATGGTTCCAAAATCAAGGGTGAGGTGGCCTCAGGAAAATTCCCAAAGGCCTAG
This sequence comes from Pinus taeda, assembly GCA_000404065.3. NCBI lineage: Eukaryota > Viridiplantae > Streptophyta > Pinopsida > Pinales > Pinaceae > Pinus > Pinus taeda. The sequence goes on along the minus strand of APFE031076302.1, from coordinate 116,512 downwards.
GAATCGCTTGAACAATAATGGCAGGATATGCGGTAAATCCTGAGGGTGGCGATAGGAAAATTCATCAAGCATGGTGAAGAAATTCTTAGGCATCCAAGCTTGGTTTGGTTTTGTGATATCGACACAGGTTTAGGTTTGATCATGGTATTGAGAGGGTGGAGGTGGTTTAACCTCTAGATTCCCTTCGTTGTCTTTGGATTTTTTTATCCCACGAGATCCCACATTCGTGCTTGGAATATGGCATGAGGGTGATTGGATGAAGAGAGATGCTCAACCAATCTATGGTTGGGTGGAATGTGGAAGTACCAAACCGGGTTCATATTTTCCTAAGGTTAATAAAAGCTAAGTTTCTCTTGTTTTTGGTAAGGAAATGTATTGGATATTATGTGGCTTTAATGGTTTTTGTCTTATGGTTATGTGTTGGTTATAAGAATTGAATAAATAATGAATATAAGACCTAATTGGTGTTAAGACAACTAATGAGAGAAGGTAGTGACCCTTCTTGTAAAACCTCAAATATTTTTTCAGCCCCTTATGTTCAAGCTTGCATTGATGACATGTAGGTTACATATCTACCAAGTGTTTGACAGAATATCAGTCCTAGTTGAGTATGGTTAGTTTAAGTGATCCAAATGGATCTTAGAATACTCTCTAATTAAAATTGTTAAAAGACCAAAACAATCACATAAGGGGAACCTTCAAAAAGGTAGAAAAACACTATTGGGAGGCGAAAAACATAGGAGAATGGTGAAAACAGGCTTATCATAGGCTTCAATAGTGAATGCACAGTAGCCATCAGATCTAGCCGATCAACGGTCCAGATCTGATTGGCATATCACAAATTGATAGAGGCGATTGGAGGCTATCAGTGGCAGTCGCATATATGTTGCGATAGCGATCAACGGGGTCAACAAGGATCATCGATCAAGCATGTCGATTGATAGCCCACGTTGCACCGCCATGTCGCATTGGTGGATTTCAACAGAACCGCTTACCACGACCCTGGGCCCATGGGACATGTGACTGCGACAAGTCGCATCAAAGCCATACAAAGGGGCGGACATATATATATATATATACGATAGCTGGACCCAACAGAATTACAAACGATATTCTACAAGATTTGAGATCTTCTGATTGGCATTTTAATGTAATTTTGTGTATTTCGTTTATTAAATGAAATACAAAGAAACAACACCGATGCGATAAAACCTGGACCCAAAGGGGTTTGGGAATGAAAATACATAATATTTGAAATCTATCATAAGCCATTTTTGTGGTATTTTCATAGTTTTAATGTAAATACAAAGGGAAACCTTGGAACAAGGCCGAAGCGACTTGCGATAAGAGAATAGACCGGATTTGAGGACTTTTAAAGTCCCGTAAACAATGTTTTTGGTGGATTTTCATAGTTTTGAATACATTTCTCTATGTTAACAAAAAGAGGCCATCTTAGGGATTTCAAAGGCCTGAAGCACTCATCCATTGCAGAATAGGTGGCCACCTCCCCTAAGGTGTTATGCAATAATTATTTAACGCTAGAAGAGGGATTCGAATGGACAGAGGCCGGGAGACAGAAAGCCGAGAAAGAGAAATGAACAAGCAACAAAGATTGGCTTTAAAGCCATAGACAAAGAGAAAACAGAGGCAGGTAGTATTGAAGACAAAGCAAAGATAGAGACAGAGAGTGATGGGCAGAGTTTGTGTACTCAGAGAGGTTTGAGAGGTTCAAGCAAACTCTTGCTGTTGTATCTATTATGTGTTGAGTCTCAAATTGAGCTCATACTATTGTAAAACTCTATTTGAAGACATAATAGAGAGGTCACCACGGAAGGCTAGACCAGGAGATGTAGCCCAGGAGTATTGGGTGAACTCCTTATTAAATTTGTTGTGGTTGTGTGTTGTCTATTATGCTTCTTTACTGCTTCATTGTCTATGTATCTCACAATCTTATCGATCCATTGCATAAAATAAAATAGGAAAATCCATGCACATGAGTCTGTAATACCTTATTAATTGTCTTAGATCTCATTACCAAATCAAGTGGTATCAGAGCTTTAGATTGCTAAGGTTAGACAAGCTTGTGCTGGATTATTGAATGCTAACTAGATCAAATCTCATATCAGGAGAAGGAGAACTGGTTGAGACTAACCTAGAAATAGGAAGAGTCTATCCTAGGAGGGAAATGGCAGAAGAAAATCCCTTGGAATTAGACTCTCAGTTCATGGACAGTTTCATGACCGTGAGAGCCATGGTAGAAGATATGTACCGAGAATTTAAGAAAGGTCAAGGTGAAGATACTTCAACCTCCAAACAAGACAAAGGAACAGAGGAACCTCTTCTAGATGGCCATTCTTTCGACAAAGGGAAAGGAAAAGAGCTTCCTCTATCCACACCTCCTGATAGCCCTGAAAATAAAAAGAAGAAAACATCTCTAATTAAATTAGATGTAAAATTTGATTTGCCAATATATGATGGAGAATTAAATGTAGAAAAGCTAGATAACTGGATTAGAGAGATTGATGTGTATTGTAGGGTGTAGAACATTGATTTAGAGAGGAGTAAAATTCAGTTGGCCAGCCTATGCCTTGGAGGAACTTCCTTAGTCTGGTGGGAAGGTAGGACACAAGCTGATTTGAAGAAGCATGGTAAAATTCTTTCTACTTGGATTGAATTTGTTTCTGCCATTAAAAAATAGTTATATCCTCTAGCTTATATGCAGCAAGCCATGATGAGTTGGCAAACTCTTCGCCAATTAAAAGGGAAAAGTGTACAATGCTATACCCAGGAATTTAGAAAAAGAGCTTTAATTCTAGGCATTTATTTAGAGTCACCTGCAACTTTGTTGAAGTATATAGGTGGTTTGCATAGTTATTTGAGGCACACCATTCTCATGTTTAACCCTACTAGCATAGATGAGGTATCCGTTCAGGCTACACATCTAGAGGCTAGAGGCAAGAATGTGAACCCAGAGATTAGGGGATCATCAAAACCCACTGCAAGCAAGAACAATGAAAAGAGGAAGCAGAAATGGAAATAGAGGAAGGCAAATTTTGTTCAAAAGGCCAAAACTTCATGCACTCACTGCAAGAAGGATGGCCATGATGATGAACATTACTGGTCTTTGCATCTGGAACTGAAACCCAAGAAGTTTGATGGCAAGAAGAAGAATATTGTTGCTACTATACAGAAATATTTGGGGTCATATTCAGGTGATGAAACAACAATCACAATTACAAGTATAAAAGTTTATCTGCTTTAGAGAATGTAGAGATCAAGAAGAAAGTACAAGAGTTGCTTGAGAAAGGGTTCATAAGACCAAGCACATCACCATGCTGATCTCCAATCATGTTGGTGAGGAAGAAAGATGATTCGTGGAGGATGTGCATCGATTACAAAGAACTGAATAAAATAACAATCAGGAATCATTATCCCCTTCCTCGCATTGATGATCTATTGGATCAGCTGAAAGAATTTGTTTACTTTTCCAAGTTGGACTTGCGTAGTGGCTATCATCAGGTCAGAGTAGCAGAGAAAGATGCATGGAAAACTGCCTTCAAAACAAAGCAAGGGCTGTATGAATGGCTAGTTATGCCTTTTGGCTTAAATCATTCTCCCGCCACTTTCATGAGAGTTATGAATGATGTACTCAGGCCTTTTATTGATGATTTTGTAATTTTATATTTAGATGACATTCTTGTTTTCAGTAAAACATGGGAAGAACATTTGAAGCATGTAAAGCAGACTCTATATGTTTTGAAAATAGAAAATATCTATGTTAAGTTATCAAAATGTGAATTTAGCAAAACATATTTGAATTATTTGGGTCATATAGTAGGGGGTGGTGAATTGAAGATAGATCCCTCTAAGGTCGAAGTCATTTTGAACTAGCCTAAACCCAAATCTGCTATGAAAGTCAAAATCTTCCTAGGAGCAACACAATATTGGAGAAAGTTTATTGCTAACTTTTCCTTGATTGCAGCTCCCTTACATGCTTTAACAGGATTGAACAAGGTGTTTCAGTGGGGAGGCAAATAGCAGAAAGCCTTCAACACCTTGAAAGAAAAGATTAGTACAACACCAGTACTAGCATTGCCAGATCTTCAAAGACCATTTGAAATTGAAACAAATGCCAGTGACTATGCCATGGGAGAAGTGTTAATGCAACATGGTAAACCCATATGTTATCATTCTGAGACGTTTAATTATGCAGTAGTTAATTATCCCACATATGATAAAGAATTGTATGCATTAGTATAGAGTGTGAAAAAGTGGAAACATTACTTAATGGGCAAAGAAACAGTTATACATATTGATCATCAACCACTTAAATATTTGCACTCACAAACTAAATTGCAGCAATCAAGACACTATAGCTGGGTGGGTTTGCTACAACAGTTTCATCTAGTCATCAGATATAAGAAAGGCATACACAATAAAGTTGTAGATATGTTATCCAGACCAATCATTAATGCATCTACTATACTTAAGCATAACTCGGTAATGCATGAAATATACATTGAAAAATATGCTCAAGATATAGATTTTAAAGATGTAGATGCAACTTTATATCATATCAAAAAAGTAGAAGAATTGGATTATTATGTTAAGAAACAACTCTTGTATCATTTGGGAAATTTATGCATTCCACAAACTGAAAGAGTTAACATAATTAGGGAAGTACATAATTCTCTAATATCAGGTCATTTTGGTGTAAGTAAAACAGTTGCACAGCTACAAAGATTCTGGTATTGGCCAAGAATGCATGAGACAGTTTCTAGATATATTAAAGGGTGCACCATGTGTGCTAAAAGTAAGCCCAACAATAGAAAATTAGGCTTGTACACTCCACTTCCAGTCCATTCTCGTCCTTGGGAAAGTGTTTCCATGGACTTTGTTGAGGGATTGCCAAAATCTAGAAAAGGTCAAGACTATTTATATGTTATTGTGGATAGGTTCAGCAAAATGTGTATTTTAATACCTTGTAACAAGCAGATTATAGCTGAACAAACAATGAAGTTGTTCTTTCAGCATGTTTGGGTGCATTTTGGGTTACCCACTTCCATAGTATCTAATCAATATCTCGATTTGTTGGGAATTTTTGGTCAAGTCTGTAGGAATTGATGGACACCAAACTAAAGAAGAGCACAACCTTTCATCCACAAACAGATGGCTAAATAGAGGTGGTCAACAGGACAGTGATCCAGTTGCTCAAGGGTTGTTGCAGCAAGCATCCCAAGCTTTGGGATGAGAATTTATGTTATGTGCAACATGCCTACAACCGTGCTAAGCATTCTTTTACACAAAGATTTACTTTTGAGACTTGTTTTGGTTTTACACCAAGGTCTCCCTTGGATTTTGTCTTTAGTAAATACATAACAGTTGATGGGCACAGTGATGTGGACAAAGCAACTAAGTTCATTGAACAAATCCAAGAAATTCACTAGGCAATGTAGGAACAACTGGAAAAGACAAAATGCAAGGTGAAGGAAAGAAGTTGAAGCCAATAAGGTATGGGCCTTTCAAGATACTTGAGAAAATTGGTGAGAACACTTTCTGCCTTGATTTGCCAGCTTACATGCACATCTATTCAGTGGTAGATGTAGAAAATTTAAGACTATTTGAACCTTCATTGATTGAAGATCTCGAAGAGCGAAGTCAATCGCCTTCTATTGACGATCTGTTGCCTGAATATTTCAATGAATTGCGGGAAGATATAGTTCTAGACAGGAAGGTGAAAACTATGCACAGAGGGGATGTTAAGTACCTTAGAATTGGACTCACAGATTCAAAACCAAGCAGCGCACGATGGATGGAAATTGGGCAAGTGAGGGAGTTGTATCCTCACTTGATTGATGCTTAGAAACCAAGTTTTGGTGGTCTAAAATCCTTTCTCAATGGGAAGGTGTGATCCAAATGGAACCTAGAATACTCTCTAAGTCTTTAAAATAGTTAAAAGACCAAAACAATTGCAAAAGGGTAACCTTCAAAAAGGTGGAAAAGCAATATCGGGAGGCGAAAAACACAGGAAAACAGTGAAAACAGGCTTACCAGAGGCTTCAATAGTGAATGCATAGTAGCTGTCAGATCTGGCTAATCAACGGTCCAGATCTGATTGGCGTATCGCAAATCGGCAGAGGCGATTGGAGGCTATCGGAGGCGGTCACATATATGTTGCGATAGCAATCGACAGGGTCAACGAGGACCGTCGATCAAGCACACAGATCGATGGCCCACATTGCACCACCATATCACATCGACGGATTTCAACAAAAGCGCTTACCATGACCCGGGGCCCATGTGACATGCGACTGCAACAAGTCACATCACAAAGTCGCATCGGAGCTATACAGAGGGGCGGACATATATGTATAGCCATACTTGATAAAATTACAAATGATATTCTATAAGATTTGAGATCCGTCGATTGGCATTTTTAATGTAATTTCATGTTTTTCGTTTATTAAATGAAATACAAAGAAACAGCACTGATGCGATAAAACCCGGACCCAAAGGGTTTTAGGAATGAAAATACATAATATTTGAAATCTGTCATAAGCCATTTTTGCGGTATTTTCACAGTTTTAATATATTTCTAAAATACAAAAGGAAACCTTGGAACAAGGCCAAAGCAACTTGTGATAGCGATTGAGGACAGACCTGATAGGAGAATAGACCAGATTTGAGGACTTTTGAAGTCCGGTAAACAATGTTTTTGGCGAATTTTAACAGTTTCAAATACACTTCTCTGTGTTAATAGAAAGCAGCCATCTCAGGGATTTCAAAGGCCAAAGCACTCATCCATTGCAGAATAGGTGGCCACCTCCCCTTAAGGCATTATGTAATGATTATTTAATTCTAGAATAGGGATTCAAGCAGACAGAGGCTAGGAGACAGAAAGTCGAGAAGGAGAAACGAACAGGCAGTGCAGATTGGATTTAAAGCCACAGATAGAGAACAAACAGAGGCAGGCAGTATTGGAGACAGAGCAAAGAAAGAGGCAGAGAGTGATGGAGAGAGTCTGTGTACTTAGAGAGGCTTGAGAGGTTCAAGCAAACTCTTGTTGTTGTATCTATTATGTGTTGAGTTTCAAATTGAGCTCATGCTATTGTAAAACTCTGTTTGAAGACATAATAGAGAGGTCACCACTGAAGGTTGGACCAGGAGATGTAGCCTAGGAGTATTGGGTCAACTCCTTATTAAATTTTCTATGGTTATGTGTGTTTTCTATTATGATTCTTTGCTACTTCATTGTCTATGTATTTCGCAATCTTAATGATCCATTGCATAAAATAACATAGGCAAATCCATTCACATGAGTTTCTAATACCTTATTAATTGTCTTAGATCTCATTACCAGATCATTAAGTCCTGGTTTCAGTTTTCTGTTTACAAACATTATATTCATGTATTTTACGAGTTCTAGAAATTTCATATCTTTCTGGGCATAGGCTAAGCCCCAACCCTAGAAAATAGTCTTAATTGTCACAGTTGTTAACACAAAATTGGTAGAAAAAGGTCACAGTAGCACTTATGCATGCCTATGGGAGCGAATGGGAACCCATAGTCACATGGAGACATTGGCAAGGGAGTGATTGGGGCTCTAGGTCAGGGACAATGTGATTTGTCTCAGGGATTGGACACCTAAAGGTGTTGGGTTTCTCCTAGGGGTCTTGCGGCACCTAATCAAACTCAGTAAGGTCTAGTTGTGTCAACTCCATTTCCTTAAGGTCATCTAGGAGGTTGAGTCATATCATAGTAGCCCCTCGTCTCATGTTTACCCTAGGCAAGCCGGTGAAAGTGAGTAGATGTGAGAGGAGACATCATTACAATAAACCATCCATACTATGGATCATCGATGCTCCAGCAGAGTCCAAAATATTATTTTAGAGATGACTCTACACTCAGTTATTCCATTTGTACAAAATCACTGGTTGATTACACAACACTAATTTTGGATTTGTAGAAAAATATTATTTGTAGAAAACTACCCCTATGGCAGAATGTTGGCTCCCTAGTTTCACTTATTATCGGCATCTTTGATAGTTATCTTGTATTACAACGTTGTGATATAAGACTTAAAAAAAATGAGCAAGAGATAATACAATGCAATAAAACAATCACGGGTAGAATTAAATCAAGTTACATAGTCTGGAGGCTTGGAGAGCTTACAATATAGATTCAACACATCCAAGTTATTTATGTAGATATATTTTTATTAGCATCACAAGAGCATATTGTGGTTGAAATAAATAAAAGGTCTTCATGTATTGACTTCCTAGAGGGTGAAACAATTAATGGAAGGGCACATATATTTTTTCAACTGGGTGCTTCTATTCCTAGCCCCCATTTACACTTTGGTCAGTTGTGGGGCACATTATCTTTATTGAAGCTTATATTTCGCATGTTTACTCAATTCCACAATTTTATAGAGGTTGAATATATTTTTGTTATATTTCCATTAAAAGACAAGAAGGAAACTCCATTTCACTGGAAAGTGAACTATCTTGAGGTCCATGATATATTTATCCTCTTACCCTCTTTCATCATGGTTATGGGTCAACCACACAAAACCCTTGCCACCGAAGTCCATTTGCTAGGCCGCACACTTTCAACATCACATTTGGCCACCAGTATTATAGGGTATCTCTACCCTCATATCTTCATTCATCATGGTTATGGGTCAACTACGCAAAACCCTTGTCATCAAATTCCATTTTCTATGTTGCACACTATCACTATCACAGTTGGCTCACAAGCATTATAGGGTATCTCTATCTTCAGATCTTCATTCATCATGGATATGGTTCATTCAAAAACCTACGGTTATGGGTCAACCACAAAAAAACTCTTGTCATCATCAACACTTCATTTTGGGTCGTCAATAAACTCATGGTTATGGGTCCACCACACAAAACCCTTGTCTTCATTAGCTCATGTTCAACAAAATATTCTCATGAGGGAACTCTACAAAATGGGGTACCTTTACTTGGTAAGGGGGGAGGAATGATCCAAATTAAAAATGGCATCCACCCATGGTATCTGCACATGGTATTTACCCATGGTATTATAACCACACATGGTATTTACACATGGTATTTCAACACAAAAAGCCCATAAATAATGAGCCTCACTTCATAACAGGACAAATTAGGAAGGGGAAAATGTAGTGGTAAATGATTCCTCCATTTTAATAGAGATTTATTTTCATTCATAAGTTTTGAGGAATTCACTTTGTGTTTTCATTTCAATGTTTGAGGCAAATCTGTATGTCATTTCCCCTCCTTCTCTCCACATTCATGGATCCTGGATCTTAGCCCCATAAGATCTAAATCAGTATGATCCTAATGGAAATACATTTAGATGTGTTGATGTAGGCATACCGTTCAAGTCAAATGCACAAGGTCTTACCCAGTGATGAACTCTTTTCTTAGTACCCGTAGCCAACTACACCAACCAAGACTCTGCATGCACTTATTTTCTCAAACCAAACTTATCCACCATGTCATGGTCAACATAACTATAATTAGATCCAAGGCCAATCAAAATAGAAACAACTTGATCATAAAGCTTACATTCCATCTTGATAATCGATGCCTAGTGGATGCCTAGTGATCCTCCTGCATGTTATCCAATGTTGCATAGATCTGAGGAATGCTCTCCCCAACATCTGCAACTATCTGTACTTCCTGTGTACTAAAAATCTAAGGCCTACCACCCTAATACAATGGACAATCCTTCTGTAGACGTTCCTTACCACATATCCAACACTACAATTGTCTCCTACCATCACCTCTACTTTTCTACTCTCCAGGCTGTGATCCATGTCCATTCTTAACTGAATTAAACTTCTTTTAAGGAGATTCCCTTTCTCACCTGCATCCTAAGGTCTCATTCGCTTCGGTTTCCATTTACCTTTAGTGTTGTCATTCCCTTTCCAACCCTGATTGGATTCATAATTACGCTTTGATTGCTCATAATAGTGCTTCAAATTCTTAATGACTTCTTCCAGTGGCTGAGGCTCATCATACTCTATATGATCCTTAAATTCTAATGGAAATCCATTGACAAATCTCTACACTTTGGCTTTCTCATCCTTAAGATACGATACATACCTCAAGAACTCTAGGAACTTAGTCATGTACTTCTCATCTTTCATTGTCCCATCTTTAGCGCATAGAACTCATTGGCATTACTATCGTAGTACCTCTCTAACAAATTATTCTTCCTGAAGAGTCTCCTAAATTCATGCCAACTTAAGTACTCTGTCCTGATATCTCTGACCCACTTCACATCTTCCCACCAGATGTCTGCTTTCCCTTTGAGACTAAAAATAGTTATTACGACATTCATGTTTTCTGTGTAGTCATGCAACTCAAAGAACTTCTTCATCCCAAGTAACCATGCCTTTGTATCTTCCGACTTCTTCAATTCTCCATCAAATGTAGGTGGATTGGATTTCTTGAACTCATCCGCCAAATATCCCCTGTCACTCCTCGTTTAAGGATGATATCAGTCATGACCATGATACATGTCTGAACTAGAACTAGAGCATAACGCATGTCCACTGCCTCTCCTATAAGGTGTACCCAAGAACCTGAAATATCTGAATGTGTCATCCCTGTTTGACTTGTGCCCACCATAAGACCAACTACCATGTGCCACATTAGTCCTATCCTCTTGTCCATAACTGATCTGTGGCTATCCATGTCAATGCAAATCTGACAAACTCTAAAGGATAACTGCATTCACCTCTACTTGTTTCTCCTATTAGTTGGCAAGTCTTTCCTATTACTAAATGATTATGTCATTATCTACATTGCAACTTCTTATATCTTCCTTCAAACTTATCAAGATGTCTACTAATTCCAGAGAGTACTCATCTCTTGGTTTCTCATATGATCTATAAGGGGAGTCTCATGAACTGTAATCCAGCATTTTTCTAGTCATCTTTGATCCTTTTCTTCCTACAAACATACCATGTTATATGAACCAAATAAAAACATAATAAACATACCTCAGTGAAGTTCAGGGGAGGTTATCTCGTTTGCAAAATCAGTCCAAATTAGCATGATACATGTATATAAATAATCACATCAATATGTTAACATCATTTCAATCATTATCCTAGTTACCATGCATGACAATACCAATGGCATACCATGACCTGGATGCATAGAAACCATAACCATGACAATATGTGCATAAAAAACACGTATACACTTGCATGCATGCAAAACAAACACATTTCACCCATGCAGTCCAAGTATTGAACCATGCTTTGATACCAATCTAGTATCATATATCACCCAAAGAGAATGGTACCAGCTTTCATACTAATTTGTAACCACCCTTTCCACATTTACCCACTTTCACTGACCTACCAGGGTAAACATGAAAGAGATATATAGTATGGAATTAATCAACCTCCTAAATACAGTTAATGAAGTAGAATCGACAAACTAAATCTAACCCGCCACAAAATGACATCCTATAGGATTTATAGGACACTCAAAGTCAGAATAACCACTCCCTGAGCCCAATCCCTGAGCCAAACTGAATTTTCAGTCACTTGGAACCCCAACCACTCCCACAACAAGGAATGCAAGTAGTTGAGTACCTCCAACCACTCCCAAAAGACTAGATGCCAATGGTTGTGACCTAAAAATATCTAGTCCAATGCATGCAATGTTGGCATTATGGCTAAAGTGTTGTCCTTGATGGCAACCCATACAAGTGATGGATCACTGTACAACAGGTCAGTAGCAAAGATTGATGATCAGCTCTCAAATATTGAAGAAAATAAGGAGTACGCAGGCACACCGAACAAAAAGTGTGGATACGCAGGCATGTCTTATATAAAGTGCGTACATACCCGCAGGTTACCCATTCATGGGGTGCGTACCCCCAGTGCACACATTCCAAGGCAATAAAGCATGCACACGTGGGGTTCCTTATGTTTTACCCTTGGTATTTAGCCGACGGTATTGTGTTATCATGGTTTTGGCCCGTGGTATTGTTTTTATTTTATTATTATTATTAAGCCCCATGATCCTTGATTTGAGGAAGAGCTTGCCTATATAAAGCAAAGGAGATCATTTGGCTTAGTATGCTCGGGGGTTGAACATTTTTATGAGAGCTAGATCTAAAATATCATGATCTCTTGGGGTAATGTCTAGATCTAAATAAGGCAAATCTACTGATGAATTGAGATCTCTTCAGCACATGATCAGATCTGTAGATCTGACTGTCTGGGTTATTCTTGAAGTCTCGAAATTATCTATACCTGGAGGTACGCACGTCCAGTGAATGAAAAGTGCGGAGATACGCAGGCACAGAAGCATTGCAGGTGCGCAGATATGCAGGACCAGAAGCTCTGCAGATGCGGAGGGGCGCAGGCAATTCATTGGACACAGAGCGCACGTATGCAGGAAGTCTGTGAGGCACAGTGCGCACGTATGCAGGGAGGCAGTTAGATACAGTGCGTACTTATACGCAGCTGTTATATGGGTGAAGCTGCGTACTTCTCTTGAAGTCTAGTTAGCTGTACATGTTTATCATTGCTGTGATCTGTGTTTTGAAGTAATGTCTGATGTCTGATATCATGTTCTGATAACAGCAGTCTGAGAGGTGTTTGATTAAATGTTTGTACATTGATGGATGAATGGATCAGGTTATTAATAGCTCATCTTTATGTGATCTGATTGACTAGATTTGGTTGATGACTCACTTTTATATGTATTGATCTAGTGCTTGGGTAATTCAGAAGGTTGGTTGATTATGAGCTTCAATGTTGTTATTGGGTCCAGTATGAAAATTGGATGAAACGTGGCCTTTCAGATTATGTGTTGTGCTTCAGTGTATCCAGTGTGAAAATTGATGAAACGTGGTACCTGGAGGAGAGAAGGTTGTAGGTCAGCACCTACGTACTAGTATCTAAGCTAGTACAAGGGCTAAAGGAAATCTTTGGAGCATTGTAGCAGGTAGTAGCCTGCGTACTAGTAAATGGATCGGCTAGTACAAGAGCAAAGGGGGTTGTAGCTCTCGTACTAGTATAAGGTTGCACCAGTATAAAATATTGTAAAAGGATTTTCTTATTAAGAAGAAGATTGAGATGACTTGCAGCAGGTGGTTTTCTCCCGCATTGGGTTTCCACCTTATATCATGGTGTTCATGTGTGTGCCTTATGTGTGATGATCTATTCTATGTTACTGCATCTGTTAACTGATGATATGGTTGATAATGTTCTAATGCACTCCTTGAAGATCAATTAACTTAATCATAAGAAGTTGTGGAAGTAGCATATATGAATCTGGTTATGGAAATGAAAAAGTTTTATTAATGTGATAATACTAATTCACCCCCCCCTCTCAGTATTATTTCCAACATGAAGTCCTAGATTCCAAGCCTAAATTTCAAGTCAGCCTCGAGACCACTACCCATAACTCAGTGAGACTTTCTAGAGTGATAAATGAAATCAAGAAAAAGACATTCATACGAAATTTGCTCAAATACTTGACCTAGTCAGGCCTAACCATGATATTCATTTTGTCAAACACATTGTGAACATGTAACATATAGGTCATGAATGCATATATGAACATAGGGGTCTGATACTTATCTAAGAATATGTTGTAGCATTCAACAACTCCCCCATTTTTATACTTAGTTTTCAATAAATAATGGAGACCCTTTAATTTTTATATCTTATTTTCTTTTAACAGAGTTTTTGGTTTTAATAAATTTGGAGCATATTCAAATTAGTTACAAAGATTAAGAAGCTTAGGCTTTTCCCTTATCAGAACTTCTCATATCTAAGTTACAATTTAAAACATATTACAAGAACTGAAAACTCTAATGGGCCTTACTATCAAAGTTAAAGTTATATCAAAAGATTTCATATCGGAGTTATATTATATCCTAACATTCTTTTGAAGTTTGCTATGATAAAGCTCCTCTTCAAGGAATAAATCCCTGATGCTTTCTTTATTGAAAGAGTCATCTAAAATTCTTTGTTAATATTTATAAAAGGCTTGCACAATTTTCCATAAAGTAATATTATATACTTCCCACTGGCCCCACAACTTATTATTTATTATTTTGGCACATCCCATATAATCAGATCTCTATTTTAATTGCATCTCTTGTTGCTTCTTCTTTCGATATCATTTTAAAGAGTTTAATATTTCCATCGGAACTCTTATATCTAAACTATTCCATCACAAGTAGTTTATTAAACCTTTCGATATAATTCTCCCAATAAACCTCACACCTCTTTCATTAGAGCTTTTTCATCTGAGAATCCCTCATGACATTTGTTCCATCGAAATTTTTTCATATCAGAGTTTTAATTTATCATAACTCTTCAACATAATCCTCCAATATAATTCTTCCGATGAGATGACACGGTAATCCCATGTGATTTATTAATTGCGCACTTAATGATCGATAACGTGGATTTATGGTTTTCGAAATTGTAAATTCCTTCATTCATTTCACCCCGATATTGTGAATATTTGCTTAAAACGAAATATTACTATTGTAAATTGAATTATTTGCCCTAAGTCTCAGTTAAAGAGAGTATTCCACTGATATCTATGTTTTCTATACAAGCAAGCTATGATTCTCGTAATAACGAAGAAATTTCAAAGGCATGAAAGGGTAAGAAGAAATAACACAATAATAATCCACTGCTCCTTTAATATAAAATATTAATGAAAAGACTTCTACGCCAGGGCTGTTTTCTAATACAGTTTGTACCAAATATTCTGGACATTCTTCATGGGAAGAAATGTACAAATTCTTCGAAGATTAAGAACCCAAGGTTACTCAAAGAATAGTGACCATTGATGATACCACCCTAGTTTCAAATACAACTTTTAGCGATGTGGAAAATTCTTTTCTACACAAAATTGCAGTCAGATTGAGACTTCTTCCCTATACCGATATGGTTTAGTGGGTTGTATATAATCTAAGTATTGCTGATAGGTAGATTAATACAAGCAAGCACATAGTCATTGGGTCTTTTACTAGTGACATTTTGCGTAAAATGTGTCATCTGCCTAAACCACAATGCAAATATGACAACAAATATGTACGAACATGCATCAAAGCAAATTAGAGGCTGGATAAATGACTCAACCAAACATAAAAGAGAAGAGAGTGGTAAGTGTGTTGTTGACTCTCTCACTGTTCCTTATTCCCAAATTGTTGCTATGATGTGTAGGGTTTATGCACTACCAAATGTACAAATATTTCATGATCAAAGGGTACCTCTAATAAATGGAGCTTTAGAAGGGATTATATTTGATTGGGACACTATGATTTCAAACAATTTAGCTACCCATTTTTTAACCTTTAGAAGTAAACATAGATTTTCTGAAAATATAATCCCTCCTTTATAAGTGCATATATTATGGATGCTTTATTTTTTGCTATGGATTTTCAATCTCTGGGTTGGAAATGGACTCTGCAAGATCCAACTCCCATTCATGTTTATCATGATATTCTATGGGACTTGAAATATCATCAGCATTTCTATCAAATCTTCCATAGGGCCATATTACCAACCATTCAGGTTATCTTTGATACAAAGGCACCTTGAGTGTCTCCAAAAGCTGAATATGATCTTCTGCGAGTGGGGAATTGGTTTGATGAGGAATCATTTACCTATATCAGGGTGTATGGAAGTTTAGAAAACCCTCATGTTTTACCATTGTTCATCCTAGAAAAATTCTTGAGTAGGAAGATAGCTTATCAAACTATAGGTAATGGTATTTCTAAAGTCCTGAAAGAATCTGTTAGTGCTTGGAATTCACCTAGGCTGAGATAGACAAACTCTCAAGGCTACATCAAACCATTTCACCTCGTAGCTAGCCCTACAAGGTATGAGAAGGCTCTCTCGGGTCAGATTCGGTAGATCTTTCAATATGATAAGCTGACCAATTAGGATCAAAGATATTAGGCTAGTAAATTGAGAAGGGGGGTTGATTTAAAGATTTTTTTGGGTTTTTGGTGGCAATTGGAGGGAGTGCAGTTCAGGGTGCGGGGATTGAGCACAATTTTTGCAGGGGGATCTTTGGGGCAAGGTAGGAGTGAGCGTTGATGCCTTAATCTGAGATGGATGATCAAGGATGATAGGGAAGGAGCTAAAGAGGGCAAACAACCATTTGAGTCCTCTCTAAATAGTAGAAAACATAAATTTTGAACAAACTAAAAAGCTAAGCATGTCAAAGCATGATTTCAAACTTTACCACTTCATCTGTCCAAATAGAAGCAAAAGAGAGATGTGGAATACATAAACAAACTTACAAGAACATGTAGAGAACACACCATCAACACAACAATCCACAAGAATCCACAAGGATGTCTGCAAAACCCTGGCCTTCCTCTTCTTAAAATTGCATAGATAGATATACAATATACAATAAAGCTTTCTCCCACAAGAGTCCAACCTTCCAACCTCTCAAAATGACTAAGAAAATACATAATATAGGCAAGCTAACCTCTTCCCTTGCCTCTAAGGGTCAATCTCATCCTTCTAGGAGCAGTTTGAACTAATTCCAAACTAAGCACTAGATAATAGGCCAGCTCAACCACTTGCCTCTATTACTTAGCTAACTGATTCATGCATTAATTATTCACTTTTTACATCAAGGAAGCTTCTAGAAGGGTAAAGAGAGATAAAATCTATCAAAGTGATATGAAAATATTACATTTATCCATCATCTACAAATAAAAATGGTCAACCATAGTCAAAACAATGATTTTTGACAAAAAAGGTCAATTCTGGCAAAGCTGATGCACACAGTCGCGCCCCCTGTAGTTTGAGTCGCGCCCCTTTGCTGGAACATTTGAGTGGGTTCCACTGGTCCAAATCAGGGGAAAGATGGCTCATTGGAAATCTTGGTCTGTCAACTTTCCATCCCAAGTGGAATTTCTGCATTTGGAGTTGTTTTTCCCCCCCAAAAACCATTTCTCCCAAGGTCACTTTCTGCAATTCTGGCAAAGCTGATGCACACGGTCGCGCCCCCTATAGTTTGAGTCGCGCCCCTTTTCTGGAACTTTTTAGTAGGTTCCAGTGGTCCCAATCAGGTGCAATATGGCTCATTGGAAAGCTTGGTCTGTCTACTTTCCATCCCAAGTGGAATTTCTCAATTTGGAGTTGATTTGACCTGTCAAAAATCAAATCTCCCAAGACTGGTCAAAAAGTGCCAAATGAGGCTGCCTGAAAGAAGAGTGCTGTTCCAGTCAACTTTTGAATGCCTTCCTCAACCCCAAATTGATCTCATGATAGCTCATTGAAAATCTCTCTTTGTCTAGTTATCATTTTACCCATCAATCAAGTCATTTGGACAACCAATCTAGGAGAACACTTGATTTTCCCAAGGTCACTTCAGAGGTGTCTTTGATTCTCCCGAGGCAACGGTATTCTTGACATTTCTCTGAAATCATGAAACCTGTGTAAAAAGTGAAGGAGGTTTTTCTTATTTGGCAGGTTATAGACAAAAACCTCTCTCAATGTCCCAAAATTCATCTTTTACTGATCTGAAACATCATTTGAGTGAAACTTGCCCCGATGTGTGAAACAAAGAATTTTGTCGAAATGGAGCGAAATGAAGGGGATAGGGGGCTTCTAAATTCTTGGGGAAATTTTTGGGAGTGGGGAGGGATGTTAGGAATCAGGAGAAAGTGGAATCTCAAATATTGAGTGAGCGGAAGGGGTCCAAAAGGGAAAAACACAGGCCCAACCTAGAAAATTGCCAGGTTGTAGCTAGAAACTAGGGTTTGTGGAAAAATGAGGAGTTTGGGGGATCTGAGTGTTGGGAAGTGTTTGATAAGGTACTTTAAGGATAGGGGAAGGTGTATGAACATCAGGAAACAAGTTTTGCCGATGATTTGTCCGCCCAAGAGAAACTGCCTTCAAAACCCTAGGAGAGGGAAATGAACTTGCCAAGGCACAACTGAAGCATGAACAAGGTGTAAAATGACTCATTAGACACTAACATGATAATGACAACCCTATGAATGATGATATACTCAGCTAAATGATGACATAGACTGACATTTGGGCAAACCCTAGACCTAATGGCTAGTGACCAAATTTTGCTTGAAGACTCACTGAAATGACAAAATTTGACCTTGACACTTCAAAATCATTATGTAAGAGCACATTTGATCACTGGAGGAAGGTTGTAAAGACTGACACTAACACTCTCAAATATGCAATTCTAGAACTGTTTTGCAAGCTCGTAGAATTGTTTATTCTAGATTTGTGTTGTGTGATTGCATTTCCTCTTTCTCCTTTAGCGCTTGTGTATTCTCCTCGTACATATGTTCATTGTTGACTTTACATTCACTTAGGGCTGCAAAGGTGCGTTTCTCCCTAATCTGCAACTCGTTTGAGACCCCATGGTGGAATGCGTGGAGGGCCTGAAGTAGCAGTGCGGCCACATTGATTCCAATATCCTTGATATTTCCTAGCGTGTCACTGTCTTCCTAGTTATCTGCTCATAAGGATCCTTCTAGTAAAGGAATGATCCTTAGGTCCATTTTCCGCTTCACATTTGGAACACTCACACTCGCTTGAGTTAGGCTCGCTTGCACCGTGCTCACTTTCCGAATGCTTGCCTGGATCATATCGGCCTGGATTTGCAACTCGCGCAGATCCTTCTGGACACTCCCTAGTGTCTACATATATTGTTGCTCAAAGTGCGACCATAGCTCTGATGTGGTATCTCTAATATTATCTCTGATCTCATATAAATCACCCTCTGTTAGTATAAGAGGGTCCACTAGTAAATGTTTATCTAATTTCCGCTTCTTTCACGAAGATGTCGCTGTCTCTTTGGTGCACTTCTGAAATTTAAAGGTGGTTGACACCTCCTCTCTCCCATTGCCACCCTACGCAGATATCTCATGTTTTGTGGTATGCAAGGAAGTCGATGTCTTGACTTCCATTGTGGCTTGCACCTTTTATGTATGTGCCATTTCTACTTGCCCCTTTTCAGTGCACGTTGTCTCCGCAACGGCCTTTTCAGCAGAGTCTTTCTTTTGCTGGGAAACATTCTCCCACACGACTACCTGCTCTTTTTATTTCCTCTTTTTCACATCAGATGTTTGGATGGAGGAGCTTTCTCCTGCTTTCCTTGTCCCAACAACCAACTGGGTAGACTTGTGCCACTTTGATGGCCATCCACCCATAACCTCCTGTACATCTGTTGTGGCCACTAAGTAAGGCAACTTGTGCCATACCTTTTGAGGGTCTCTCCTTGTTCAGATCCAGACATTGTGAAAGTCTGCCTTAAATTATGCGAAGGCCCTCAGCTGCTCAAAAAAGGTGGGAGATAACCTTGGTCTCTGGTTTATATCTATTCGGATGTCCATTTTCCATGAGTACCCAAAAAATCTTGGATTCTTTAATCAGTTTGGCATCTTTTGTCTGCCACAGTGAAGTGAACTTTGCTGCCTCTAAGAGGGTCTCATTTAGCAGAGGGAACTGACTTTCCTCTGTAAGCCTCCATTCCACCAAAACAATTAACAATAAGAGCCAAACATAATGGATAGGTTGGTTCTTCTCTTGTGCCTCACGACAGTTTGCCAAAAATTCTCCACAAAGATACTCGACCCTTTTCGCACACTACGCTACTAATGAAATGATCGGCACGAGCACTTCATCCGCGTGACACTTTTGCATTATTTTTCTTGCTAGGATCCGCACTACAAACTGTATCGCCTGGTCTATTATGGAGTGGATAGAAGATCCATGCTTTTTCTTTACATGCCCGAACTCGGTGTTCATACTGTGTGCGAGTTGTATTTCCTTGGTTTTGCCCACAAAATCCTTTGCCGACTACGCTCCTTTATGGGGTAGCTTGGTAATCCGATGGATTAACATATACATGATGGGGATAGGCTCACCTAGCCATAAATGGCCTTTTCAACAACTTCTTTCTTTTGTTGGGCAGCCTTCTCCCGTGGGACTACTAGCTCTTTATCTTTCCTCTTTTTCGCAATAGAGGTCTGCGTAGAGGAGATTTCTCTTGCTTTTCTTGTCCTGACATCCAGTTGGGTAGGCTCGTGCCACTCTGCTGGCCATCTTCCCATAGCCTCCTATACATCTCTTGTGGCCACTAAGTAAGGTAGCATGTGCCATACCTTTTGAGGGTCTCTCCTTGCGCGGATCCAAACATTATGAAAGTCTGCTTTAAATTCTGCGAAGGCCCTTAACTTCTCGAACAAGGTGGGAGATAACCTTGGTCTTTGGTTTATAGCTATTCAGATGTCCATTTCCATGGGTACCCAAAAAACCTTAGATTCTTTAATCAGTTCTGCATCTTTTTTCTGCCACAGCAAAGCGAACTTTTTTTCCTCTGGGAGGGTCTCATTCAGCAGAGGGAACTGACTATCCTCTGGAAGCCTCCATGCCACCAAAATAATCAACAATAAGATCCTAGCATACTGGAATGGTTGGCTCTTCTCTTGTGCCTCATGATAGTTTGCCAAAAATCCTCTACAGAGATACTGGACCCCGTTCGCACATTGCGCTGCTAATGAAATGACCAGTGTGGGCACTTCATCTGCACGACACTTCCACATTATCTTTCCTACTAGGATCTGCGTTGCAAACTGTATTTCCTGGTCTATTATGGAGCAGATAGAAAATCCATGCTTTTTCTTTACAACCCCGAACTCGATCTTCATATGGTCTATGAAGTGTTTTTCCTTGGTTTTGCCCGCAAACTCCTTTTCTGATTCCACTCCTTTATAGGGTAGCTTGGTAATCTGATGGATTAACATATCAGTAATGGGGATAAGCTCACTTATCCATAAACATCCATCATGCACTAATGCCAGCAACTAGCACACACATGTTGTATTAATGTTGGAGCGGTGAAAATGGGTACGAATAGCATGTGCAATAGTCCCGCCAACTGAAATCCTCTAAACCATTTCATCGGTTCCAACTTCGAGAACCCTATCTATTCATAGTATATGTGGGACATATACTGATTTGTTACTAAATGCAGGAATTTATCCTAGTCAGCAAGGTCCCAGTCTTCCATCTTTAACACTAGTATGTGCGCTAAAAGTGCACCCTCAAATGCAACTTTAGCTAGGAGTAGCGGCGTAGAAATTGTAAATTTGCTGGAATAGGGGTCTTTGGTCACCTTCTTTTGTCCTCTTCACAGAGGCACATATGGTGGAAGCATAGTGATTGGTTCAGCGTCCTCAGCATCCAACTCCTCAATCCCTTGGCGGAGTTCCTCTTCATCTAGATCTATTGGAACAAAGGTTGCTTTTGCTCGTCCATTTTTCCCCTCTGCCGCACCTCCTATAGATTCTTTCTAGGCAAGCAGCACACTGATTCTATGACTGGCTGCTTTTTATTTGGCTTGGAAGAAAAATTCTTTCGCCTAGGTGACCTTGGCACCGTAGGCACTACTGGTGTAGCTTCTATGCCCGCAGCTTCCAGAGCTGAGGCATCAGAAACCACGACCTCAGAACTCATAGGCTCAGACATTCTCTCCAAAAAAACTTGGTGAAATGTATCAGTATAATGATTTATCCCTGGATTCTTGAACAAAACCTCCCAATCTTCTCTTTTCATGTAATAAATTCGTAGACAACAAAGTGTTTCTTTGCAGACCAATAGGACGTACTTATAGCGATTTTTGGATTCAAATCCGATCGTTCCCTCCATAAATTTGTCATAAATGTGCCTTTGGAAAAATACTTTTGTTGGGTCGTTAATATGTCATTATTATTATCACTTTTAATACCTATTTCATCCATTTCTACTCTTCTTTATCATGTCATTTATCATAGTTTATCATATAATACCATCTTATAATTATTTATGCTCTTATGGATAAATATTATTTCTTCTCCTTTATTTTTAATAGATTGATGATTATGAAAGATTTTACCAATGATGATTTATTAATAAATTGGTTGTAACATCACTCACCATTTTAGCCTCCAAGATATTTTCCAAATTGAAGATTTGATCTCCAACTCATCATTAAATGTGCCAACTCAGAAATTCGCTGGAATAAGAAGTGACAATTTTTCATTGGACATTTTGGGCAAATGGAAAAGAATCTGGAAAATCTGAAACATGGGTTTTGTTCAGAAAAAACCAAATTAGTTTTGCATTGATATTTTTTCCCAAATTTGGTCCGTACTAAGAGAAACAAAAGGTTCTCTGAAGACATTTTTCTCAGATTCGCTGTTGTGGCCGTTTTCCAAATTATCTTAGTTACAATACCAAATTAAACCTGTTGCTGTTGAATGCTGATGGAAAGATATTTTAAATATGATATTGTTGATCAATTTGTTGTGAACAATCCAATTTTGTAATAGAAATCATTTTGTAATCATATCTATTGTAACTTCTCTTTACTCTCTGTGTATTTAAATGAGAACAGAGATCAAAGAAGGGGATTCGGGATGGATGATTAGAGAGAGAATTAGATGGATAATTAGATTAGAAATAGATAGGATAGGATAGGAGGAATGGGAGAATTACTATTGAAATTGTAAATTTCATCATTAACTCTCGTTGTTGAAGTAGAGCACGAACTTGCTGTAACGATTATGTAATGATGAATATATAAAAATAGTTGCAGTTCCTTCGCATCTCCTAAAGTAATCCAGCGGTATTCACCGGCGGCTAACGGCCCGGCCTTGGTGGATCCACTTGCTATTTGTACCATTACTTTACAATTCCATTTGTGTGATGGTTTGATTTACTTTTTATTTCCTTGAATTGCATTGCTTTATAATTTCTTGTTTCTTTACATTTCCTTGAAATCGTTTTATGGCATAAAATTGTAATTGAATCGCATTGCCATTTTATTCCATCATAACAAGATTATTATCCTTTGCAACTTAAATTGTTATGTTGTTCATTCTAGTTATAAAGCTTCGTTGTTCACTTTAGACTCTATTGTTCATTACAAATTGTTGTTCATTTCCATTAATTTAGCTTTGTTGTTCATTTCCATTAATTTAGTGTTGCTGTTCATTTCCGATAAATTAGCTTTGTTGTTCAAATAGGCTTTGTTGTTATCTTTTTCATGCAAGGATTTGGTTTCACCTTTTAAATATTGTTGCAGCAAGTGTGTTTGTTTCATTTCTACTAGCAGCATTATTGGTTGAATTGTCATTTCTAGTTAATTGTTTTGGTGTGGAAGTGTAAGATCAGTAACTGTAAAGGACATTGACTATCACTGTCTAAGTTCTCAGATCGAGGATCTTGTTCATGATTGATTTCATTTACATCAGTTGATAGAGGAAAGAGTTATTGCTACTGCATCTTTGACTGATAATTGTTGTAATTTCCTGAGTGAATAATTTAGTTTCAGAGCGTTGAGTTTCTTTTAACTGAAATTTGAGTTCACCAGCTGCATCCATTTATTCTTGTATTTGAGAGCATTGTACTGTAATTTAGAAACATTACTCTTGAGTAAATAGCCACCTCAGGCTGAGTACACTCTTGAAATAGAAAATCGTACCTAGATTGACAATTAATGTGAAGATAATTAGGAGTTAAAAAGACACCTTTTATCACTCAACATTTTGGCGTCGTTGTTGGGGAGAGTGTAGCCATTTATAAGGAGTAGTGTGCATCTGATGAGTGCCTGCTAGGAGAGAATTGGGTATTAAAAACGAAAGGTAAGAACCTATGTACGGAGCATGTAAAAGCCCTTCTCCCCCACCCGCTTTCCAATAGAATTGTTAAAGAACTTAGGGTAGAAATAAATGTTTGAATTTCTGTGTGAATGACTAAGAAAAAAAATAGAAATTTTGAAAAACAAATCTCATGATTTCATTCAAATGGTGATGTAAGCACCACCCATTTCACTAACCAATTGACAGGAACATTTGAAGAAGGAGCTTCGAAGAAACACATGAAGAACATCTTCTATTATGGTAAGAAATGGCTCACATTTCTAATTTTGAATTTCCTATCAAAGATCTAGGAGTGACACAAATGCACATAATTCCCCATCTTCTCTGCCAAATTTTCATGGTTTAGCAAATGAAGATCCAGATACATTCTTATTTGAGTTCGAAATACCTTGTAGAGGATATGATTATTGTACTAATGTTCAAAGGTTGAAAGTGTTTCCTCTTACTCTAAAAGGAGCAGCTCTCTGATGGTTCATGAGCCTAGGTGGGAATTGTATCCAAACATGGGAGGACATGAAGAACATATTCTTGAAGAAGTACCAAGACTATTGCAAATCCAATGAAGATATTTTCAATATGATACAAGAATAATATGAAAGCTTGGAGAACTATGTAGAGCGATTTCAATATAACCTTCAAAAATCAAAGCATAAGTATTTGGAAAAAGAGATGTTAAAAACACTCCTACTCGAAGGAATCAAAGATGAATTTTTAGAACTCTTAAATCTGATAGGAGAAGGTGATTTTTTTCAGTTATCATATGATGATGTTTGTGAATTGTGCATAAGGTATTCAAGACGAATCTCCAAAGCTGGTAAGAATTCTAGAGAATTTTCTTATTTTTTTCCAAATCTACTACAAGAAGAGGAGACATAAGAGCTGAAATCAATGTTTTATTTGAAATTTTTAAAGTTGATTTTAGTAGCTCTCTAAATTCAAAATTGGATGTTTTACAGGTTCAGAAAAATCAAGAAATGGAAGAAGTTTTTTTTCCTCATTACCAAAAGGAGCATCCCATAGATAGTTGTTCTTCCTTATCTAGGATGGAAGTAGCATTTCAAAGAGATGAAGAAGCTACAACAAGGTCAAAATAATGGAAATCATGGCCTATAGGTATGGTTCAAAACACTTCTTCTCCATTCTCTTACTTGCATAATTCATTATGGAATACTAATGTGTTAGGGCAGCCATGCCAATCTCAATATAACCACCACCAATCTTGTCTACAAATTTGGCATGGTTCATCTTATGATTGCACGACTACTCTCGCTCATCTTGTAGCACAAATGCATTTTCTATATTCTTCACCAGCTCTTCCACAACATCCTGCTTGCCTATCAAAATCATCCACTCAACCCAATCAACTACATCATTAAAATGCTCCATTCTATACACAATTTCTTGTTCAACTCATTCCACACCCTCACCACAATAAACCAGTACAACATTCTTACAGTGTTAAACTGCAAAATTTATCCACCCTTCCCACCCATTCTATCTCACATGCACCAATGGAGAAAACTTATATTGAGATTCAGAATGTTTCAAATTCAAAAATTGTAGAAGTTATGGAAGAAAATGAGGTTTCTTTTAGTTTGCATCAACATGCCATTTTAAAGGCTCAAGAACTTCATGATATTATGGCTATGGGAAATCCAGAGAGTAAATGATATATTGAAGATTGGTTTCATTCCATCATTTGTTTGCAACATCACTCCATACTTCAACAATTTTTGACACCATCTTTTCAAGGGAAGTTGGCTTCTCATACCCTAATATTCATTAATATGCATTTTTCAAATTTGGGTATGTGCATAGATGAAGCCTTATTTCGAAAGTGGTAATACGAAATCATGTTCATTTTTCAAATCATAATAAGTTAGTGTAGAAAATAAAATAAATAAGGAAATAAAATAAACACATTTTTTTTTAATGTAAGAATAGTATTTTTGTTGCAACACGCTATGAAAATCAACATTGGTGATAAATATTTTAATCCATTTGTGTATGTAGATAAATTATAATGGAAATATCAGCTCTACAAACACTCATATTCATTTTTTATCACCAATTTGGAAAAAATTCTTGAATATCATATATTTTTTTTGGCTTGTGGGCTTGATGGAATTTCTAAAAATGCAGTGGGGACAATCATGTTCTGAGAGACCAAAAGGGAATATTTTTAAAACCTGTTTCCATCCTGAGTAGCCCTTGATGTCTACTTTCCAACCGAATTTGAATCACTCAATTTGGATTTCAAACGAAAACGTTAGAACCAAACCATTGATAGGGTGTCTAGCGGGCAGCTCAGGAACAGAGTAGGGACAGTCTGTTTTTGGAGGCCTAAATGACTATATTTTTAAAACATGTTTCTATCCTGAGTATCCCTTGATGTCTATTTTCTAACCCAATTTTAATCACTCAATTTCGATTTGAAATGAAAAAGTTAGAACCAAAAAATTGATAGGGTGTCTAGTGGGTAGCTTAGGAACAGAGTTGGGACAGTCACTTTTTTTAGGCCTAAATGACAATATTTTGAAAACCTGCTTTTATGGTATATTCCCCTATGAATATAGCTTACAATTTAATTTGAATCACTCATTCTTGATATCGTATGAGGAAGTTATGAGAAAAATACTAACTATCTATCGTAAATCTGCACTTTTAAAACTCTATTTTTTGGTTGTTCCTTAGAGTATTTGACCTATCAATTATTCTTTTCTTCAAAACTTGTTTCTAATGGAGATAAATAAATAAATCTAATTTCATTTCCAATTTTAATCATTCGAATCTGACATCAAACGAAAAATTTATGCTTAAAATATCCACTATTGTTCTGAGTGGGGTAATAAAAAATGACTCTGTTATGCAAGCTGTTCTAAGTAAAATTGACATATCATATCATTGAATTTTTAAAACCTATTTCTACTGGAGATATACCTTTGAATTAGCTCTCATTTGGCTTTGGAATCACTCAATTTGGACAAAAAACAAATAAGTTGTGATTAAAACACTACAGGTTAGCATGATTGGTGACTGCTCTCCCTCAAGTAACAACTAAATTTTACTTTGTTATTTTTTTCGTGGATTTGTTATACAGAATAACTACCTATTGTTTTTTTTCATAATTCTTGGATTAGGAGAGCCCGATCACCTCTCTTTCTCAATGATTTAATGTTTTATTGTAGGTAGACACTCGTTTTTTGCAGGTCCTAGGAGAATAAAGAAGGTCAATTTATGGACGAGCAATTCTTGAAAGAAATTTTAATGAAACAAGGGAATTTCATCCAATTGATTACCTAACAGATTCATAACAGAATAAATGAAGAATTGATTTCCATTTGAAGATGTCATGTCTTTGCTGCCAAAACATTTTTCAAAGAGATCATTTTTTTCCTTGCCTTAGGAAATAACATCATAGTTGTTGTAACTTAATTTATTCACATACTGTTTGTAAATAAGTTTTTTTGTTTTTGTTGTTCCTCTTAAGGAACAGTTGATATTCCACTTAGGAACAACACTTCGGCGTATTTCTTATTTTCGTTGTTCCTCTTAAAGGAACAATTGTTGTTCCTCTTAAGGAACAGCAGTCATTCCTCCTAAATAACAACACATTTGCATGCTTATTTTTGTTGTTCCTGTTAAAGGAACAGATGGTGTTCCTTTTAAATGAACAACAACTGTCCCTCTTAAGGAACAACATTTTTTGTGTGCTTATTTTTGCTGTTCCTAGCACTTTTGTGTGTTCATTTTTGCTGTTCATGTTAAAGGAACAGATGTTGTTCCTTTCAAAGAGACAACATTTTTGTGTGCTTATTTTTGTTGTTCCTTTTAAAGGAATAACAGTCGTTCCTTTTAAGGAACAACGCTTTTCCGCATGTATTTTTTGTTGTTCCTTTTAAAGAACAACACTTTTTTTTGGTGTAATTTTTGTTGTTCCTTTTAAGGAACATCACTTTTTCGCATGCATTTTTTTGTTGTTCCTTTTAAAGAACAACACTTCTTTTTAGTGTATTTTTTGTTGTTCCTTAAAAGGGACAACACTTTTTCACATGCATTTTTTTTGTTGTTTCTTTTAAGGAACAACATTTTTTTAGTGTATTTTTTGTTGTTCCTTTTAAGAAACAACACTTTTTCGCATGCATTTTTTTGTTGTTCCTTTTAAGGAACAATGCTTTTTTGGGTGTATTTTTTGTTGTTCCTTTTAAGGAACAACGCTTTTTTGCATGCATTTTTTTGTTGTTCCTTTCAAGGAACAACACTTTTTTTGGGTGTATTTTTTGCTGTTCCTTTTAAGGAACAACACTTTTTCGCATTTCTTTTTTTTTGTTGTTACGGAACAACACTTTTTTTGGTGTATTTTTTGTTGTTCCTTATAAGGAACATCACTTTTTCACATGCATTTTTTTTTTGTTCCTTAAAAGAAATGGCACTTTTTTGGGTGTATTTTTTTTGTTGTTCCCTACAAGGAAAAAAACTTTTTCACATGCATTTTTCATTGTTCCCTATAGGGAACAACACTTTTTTGTGTGTATTTTTGTTGTTGGCGTGCATTTCCTTTGTTGTTCCCTACACGAAACAACACTTTTTCGAGTGTTTTTGTTGTTCCTTCAAGGGAACAACATTTTGGGAGTATTTTCGAGAACAACCCTTCTTTCCTCTTGTGGGATTATTCCTAGTTCATCTCAATCACATTTTATTGATTCCCCATCATGGCATGAAGTACACTACTTTTATGACGACAAGAATTATGGATTCTATTGAAGCGATTTAATATCATTTACGTTATGATCTTTAACATAACAGCTTCTTGATGATAGATTATTTTCAAAAGGGACACAATTATTTATATACTGTTGTACATGGCATTGATTGATCATCTTAATACCATGTTGGTTCCATCCTTCTTGGTTATAATCTTCTATGTCTATAATAAATGAGGTTATGGGTATATTTTTTTCTATTGACATGTTCAACTTCTTCCACCATCCCTGCTCTTAAGGAGTACTGAACCTCCCTCTTTTTATCATTAAAATGTGTAATAACAGCAAAATTTTGTTCGCAGATAAAGGATAGGGGGTCTCATTAGGAGCCAGTGTACCATGTTCATAAGGCTGTAACAAAGTGACATTCCCATTATGGCCACCACACCAGTGTTATGATCCATTGGTTAGCCAAATTATCCTTGGAACAAGAGCTCTCATCACGAGCCGGCCTTATCACTTTTGCTAAATCCTAATGAATGGAAGTGTGGTTATCTGGTTACCACGCCATCACACTGATCTCTTCTGTAGAACAACACTGAAACTCTCCATTTATAAATTGAGGATCCTGGCTCATACGGGTTAAAAGGCAACCTTGCCGAGACTATGGACGCCTGCTGGCAGTAGAGGCTCTGCTTATGGTATTGAAGTTATATCTTATCGTTAATTATTACTATAATACCATTTTTTTATCCTCTATCTTTATCGAAGAATTTATTTCCTTAATTTTCCCTGTTTTGAACCTTTACGCATGAAAAATTGTTTTCAGATCAATCGCATTATTTTCAACTAGAATACCGTCAGCAAAGCATCTTTTTGGCATACTATTGTCCTTTTCTTTTTTCGCATAACTTATCATCAATCCAAAGCGTTCTATCTCTTATTCATAACTATCTTTACACACTTTTCTCTCATTATAACCATAACTCTCGCCGTCCTATCATTGATATGTGTACTCTACTTCATTTATTGTTGTATTATTCATTCCCTTGCCTTGTCATCACCACAACACCTTTCATATACTTTATGGTCATGGAATCCTTTTTCCAATTAGAATGGGGAATGTATGCATTATGGGATAGCATGTGATATAATTACTGAACTCTGTCATAACTTGTTGATCTGACAAAAGATTAGTATTGCATGTATACAAAAGTTTTTCTGATTTAAATTTTTGCATGCATCTTATCTGTTGCTACTCAAAACTAACACTATGGATTCAAGAACATTGTATGCAAAATAGTGATTTGTTTACAGGAAAACAACAAGTATGGGGGGGAACTCTATTCGTAGCATGACCACACTATTGAAACTAACAGAAGAGGCTTGAGTAACTCTCGAATGTGAACAATTGTTTAGGCATGATGTACTTGCCTGGATTCCACATTTTGCATCACTTTCAGCACTAACTCCGCCTACATCAGTTTCAACAAATGCCAGTCCATACATGTCATTCTACATTTTTTTCAGAGGTAAAGCTTGAGGTAAAATAGCATAATTTTCTGATTTATTACAAACTTAGGAAAATTTCATGAAAATGCAATGAGCATTATTTATCATCATTCATTACACATCTTTACCATTTTTCAGCGACCTATCATCTTTCAGTTTAGGGGAGTGATGTTTTCATTCATTTCTTTCTTATGACCATGTCATTAATATTCTTTATCATCCATTGATATTTTTATTCATTCTCAACACCTCCCTTATTCCATGTTGTTTTACACCAAGCATAGAATTCAACAAATGGTAGTGACCACTGCAATTTGTTTTCTAGCGTTGCATGAGGGCATGCTAATTCTCTAGTTTGGGGGAGGAATTGCTACGCATGATGGATGTTTTCTACTTTATTTCTCATTTAAGGCATATAATTTCATTTTTATACAGTGCAGAATTGATTTCCCTATATCTTTAAAACTATGAACTGAATTCTTGTGATTTTTGGACAACACAAACGTACCATTAAAATACACAAACTCGGAAAATTTCAAGTTAAATTAGTTTGACAAATTTCAGAAATCATGCGCTATCACCTACAACAATTTTGTTTATATATCATGATCCGTGCATCAAAATGATATGATTTTTGGATCATAAAAGCATTCATATATTATAAATCTACTTGCAAAATTTCAGCAAAATATGGTTTGTATTTTTTTAGAAAATGGTTAATGAAATTTGTTGTTACTTATATCATATTTTGCTACAACTTCATATACACATAAGTTTAACGTCAATGTAAAAATTGTTACGCCTTCATCAATATTGTTAAAATTGAATATTCATTATTTGAGGAAGAATTCATTTATTCCATCCATTTCATGAGTTGGGATGACCAATTTTTTATTGCTTGGTTAACATAGAGTCTTAGGGTTGCATGAAGACATGCAATATATTCAGTTTTGGGTTGCATGAGGACATGCAATAAATTTAGTTTGAGAGTATGTTGGGTCGTTAATATGTCATTATTATTATCACTTTTTAACACTTATTTCATCCATTTCTACTCTTCTTTATCATGTCATTTATCATGGTTTATCATATAATTCCATCCTATAATTAGTTATGCTTTTATGGATAAATATTATTTCTTCTCCTTTATTTTTAATAAATTGATGATTATGAAAGATTTTACCAATGATGGTTTATTAATAAATTGGTTGTAACATCACTCACCATTTTAGCCTCCAAGATATTTTCCAGATTGAATATTTGATCTCCAGCTCATCATTAAATGTACCAACTCAGAAATTCACTAGAATAAGAAGTGACAATTTTGCATTGGACGTTTTGGACAAATGGAGAAGAATTTGGAAAATCCAAAACATGGGTTTTCTCTAGAACGGAACAAATCAGTTTTGTGATGAGTCGTTTTCCCAAATTCGATCCGTATTAAGAGAAACGGAAGGTTATCTGAAGATGTTTTTCTCAGATTTGTTGTTGTGGCTGTTTTCCAAATTATCTCAGTTGCAATACCAAATTCGACCTGTTCCTATTGAATGTTGATGGAAATATATTTCAAATATGATCTTGTTGATCAATTTGTCATGAAAAATCCAATTTTGTAATGGGAATCACATTGTAATCATCTACGTTGTAACAGCTCTCTGCTCTCTGTGTATTTAAATGAAAATAGAGATCAAAGCAAGAGAGGGGAATTGTGGGGAATTAGATGAATTATTAGATTAGAGATAGATAGGATAGGATAGGAGGAGAAGGAGAGAGTATTATTATTCTAAATTTTAATGTTTATCGTTGACTCTCGCTGTTGAAGTAGAGCACGAATTTGTTGTAACAATTTTGCAATGATTAATATATAAAAGCAGGTGTTGTTCCTTCACATCTACTGAAGTAATTCGACGGTATTCACCAGCGGCTAAGGGCCCGGCTCCTGGTGGATCTACTTGTTGTTCCTGTACCATACATTGTGGTTTTCCTAATTTTTTATTTCAGCAAGTGTGGTTTGTTTAAATGATTACCTTCTGCAATTGAATTGTGTTGTTGTTCATTTCCATCATAACAAGATCATTGCTTTCTGCAAGTATATGGTTGTGTTGTTCATTCTAATTGTTAAACACACATGGGCAGCCAGAACATTATGAAAGATAAACATGAGAATACATTTTTTATTAACAGGAGATATACATTTATAGTACATTGTTGTGACCATTGGGTTTCACATCCCAAGGTCTCTTAGACTACTTAGTCTATTCAGCTTCCATACTAACCCATTTAGGATTAGGTTTCCAACATTCCCCCCCTTAATCCGAAGGGTTATGTATGAGTCCAAGAAGAGAGCTGTAATACAAAATGTGCAAAAAATGCATGGAAGCACTAGGCTGAATGTGCTCTCTGAAATGTTGGTATAAAGGGCGGTGGTTTAAGGATGACCACCAACACTGGAACGCTTAGTGCAGTTCCCGGAACTCTTCCAAAACTGGCAAGAGTTGAAGTCTTCTGCTAGAGGAATTGCTCCTATTGATTTGAAGAGGGAAACCTTCAACCATGAAAGGGAGGTCTCACCCTGCATAAAGGGGAGAACTTCAACCTGAAAAGGGAAGTCTCAACCTGTGATGGTTTAAGGATGACCAACAACTCTGGAATGCTTAATGCAATTCCTGGAACTCTTCCAAAACTGGCAAGAAGCTGGAGTCTTCTGCTAGAGGAAGTGTTCTCAATTTTGTTCCTGAAATTATTCCAAAACTGGCAAGAAGCTGAAGTCTTCCACTAGAGGAAGTGTCCCAGATTACCAACTGAAGGCATGTTCAGGGGCATCTTTGTCTCTGGCTACAACTCTGAATCTGGTGTGACAGGTTGTGGCTCAAGCTCGCTTGATGTGACTTTGAAGCTTGTAGATGACCATCATTTCCCCCCCTGCCAGATACAAGGTGAGATGATGGAGAAAACTCAACTGCAAGACTATTCAATACTCTGGAACAAGTTCTGACATGTGTTTGGAATATTTTTTTGGTTGTTGATGCCCATTGCCAAGAAGCGATCCATCCAAAATGAATCTTTGTTCTTGCAGGACGTTTTTTTCTGAAGCATTTGTGTGAAGAATGGGTGGCTTTATGACAGTGCTTACATGGATGAAGATCAAAACAATGATCTTTCAAATGGCCAACTCAGTCACAATGTTGGCATTTCACAATCTGTTGTTGTTGTTGTTGTTGTTGCTGTGGAAGAGGAGTAGAATCTCGAACAGCTAGATGTGAACTGTCATAAATGAATCCAACACTCTGAAACTGAATGGGCTTTGAGTAGTCTGGAATATCAAAGGACAAGTCCTTGTCATATCCAAGACCAGTTCTGTGTTTGTTGTGGACAAGCTCTTCCCAAGGTCTGATGATGGGCTTGGGAAGTGCAAGCTGAACCTCTGCATCTGCATGTAACCTTGCTGCTTTATCTGAATGAACTGTAACATTATTGACTTGTTGTTGATGGGTTGCAGTCTCAATGTTCTGAACAGAAACATGTTCAGAATGACTCCTTTGTTTTAATTCTTCTTGTTGTAGTTGAGATTCAAGCTGCAAAAAATTGATATTTTCCTGTGCATTTTGTAGACAGACCTGAATGTCTATGAGAGAAGCTTTCCTGACTTTTAATGTATCATGATTAGTAGAAAATATCAGAGTTTTGAGGAACTCTAATACTTCATTGATTCTGACCATTTTCTCTAATGTTAAACTTACACTTTAAACCAACTATGAACCAATGTTACTACAAGGTATTCTCAAAATTTGTTTTCTGAGAAAACTACAACAATCAAATGAGATTATTCCTTGAAGAATGAACCAAAAACAAGATTATTCTCCACACAACGATGGTTGGTTGCGTTCATATACAAGGAAAATTATATTGTGCATTCCCAAACGATGTTACTCACATGCTACAACAAATAAAATACTTGTTTCTCCATTATGAATACTCAGAAATATATATCAGCAAGGATGCAAGCTTTACACAGTCATCTATACAAGAAATACAGTGCACAAAATGGAACGTGATATCAAACTCGTCCTTCGTCCATCATAAAGCTGTTATTGGCTGTTGCGGCAGGCTTGCAATTTCTGGGTTGACAGGATATACAATGCCTACAACGATTAACCAATATACATACAATTGCTACAACTGCATGCAGCAATGTTGACCCACATAAAAATTCTTTATTTTATGTGAACAGAGAGGTGTTTAGTGCTCAAACCAATTCATATAACCGCACCAGGAGATATATCCACTCTCACGCACTAAGAAACTCATATAATTGTAGAGTCATCCTCAGTGAGAATCTCTCTGCTCCAAATTATATGTCTCGCAAATCAATCACTTCCAAAATCAACACCGCGGGCGTTGAACGACAGAGTCTCTCGATTCACTTGATCCCTCATTCCTCAGCTGAATTTTTCTAGGTTTGATATTTCCAAACTTGCTAAACTCCTCCTCAAGCCGAGATGTAAAAATGATACGAGGCAAATTCTCAACGTATATTACCGGCCCTATTTCTTCTTCAAAAGTTTCCACCAAAAAATCATTTAAGATTAACGGCAACTGATTTGTGGTTAAAATTCAGAAAACACACTCATATTAACATCAGGGCATTAATAATAGATTTACATTAGTAAAAATGAAGTTGTTACATCTTGCAAAATTGTTATGTACCCAACCTACAACTGCAGATCCTGCAATAGCGTCAAAAAGGGAGAAACAGACCAAATTATTCAGACACGTATACAACAGATCATTCAAAGGTTAGGGGCCTCGCCAGGTTGATCAAAAGACACAAAATTTGGCCTGCATTTGACAACAAAGTACCCTGATAAAGTGGGTCGAAGATCTGGCAGAGATGCAAAATCAGGTACTCCAGACAGAGGAGATCAGGTGAAAAAGTAGTCCATCAAGCAAAAATGAAGTAGCCAGAGCTTGTCACTGATCCCTGAACCAGACGATCGAAATAAATATACCCTGGATGTGCCAATGTCCCACGCTTGGAGAGCAGGTCTGCTAATGTGTTCTGTTCTCAGAAAATATGCAGAAAGTTAATGAGTGAAAATTAGTCCCCATAGAGCAGATCCGTTCCATCCAACGGCCCAAAAATGGATTGTCAAGGGAGTAGCTACCTAATTCCCAACAAATTCTCCAAAAATAACAATCTCATCCACCACTAGCCATACTGCACGTCTAAGGGCTCCCCAAAGGACAAGCACGCCATAATGCATATCTAAAGACTCCAAAAAGGGAAAACACCTCGACACGCATATTAGTGTTGAAGCCACCAGTCTAGAAGAAGTGAAAATGATGTGAAGGAGAGAGGGAGATGACAGCTCCACACCCACAGAGGCACCATCAAAGAATCCCGTAGGCTAATTATGACCAATATCTTTGAAGTCCTGCCACTCTTATTTCTGCAAGGTAAAAGAGGACCAATCTCCAAGAAATACCCAACCGCTCTAAGGGAAGTATGTCTCAAATTCAGAGCATCATTGTCAAAATGCAAGCATTTCGGCATCGCCAAATAGCCCAAAAATACGGAGGTATGGATCTGTACTCTCTGTTGTGATCTGCCCAAGATTGGAGACACGATATGATTGGAGGCTCAGGAAAAGGTGCACGACATTCTCCTCTTCGGATCTACAAAGTGTTCGATTCACGTCAGGTTCACCATGCAGACGCACGTTAAGATGCATCTGAATGTTATAATCGGTGAGGGTTCGGCCATCCACTAATACACAGCGTTCAAATGTAGTATTTAACTATATGTAACAGCAATTTATTCATATGGATTCAAATACCAAATATGACAGCGTTCAAATACTAAATGTGACAGCGTTCAACACATTTATTTATTGCAGACGGTTGTGATAACAATGCAGGTCCAGAACAGCGAAATGGGTCTCAGTCACTAGCAGTGGAGCGTTAGAGTTTAAATAATGATAGAGTGACAGGTCTGACAACTTTTAATCCGGTGAGGATGAGTAGCGCTGACAGGCTTTGGGCACCCAGGCTCTAATTCAATGTATGTTCAGAGAACAAACGTTTATGAACAACAAATGTTTCATGGACAAACGGGATAGCCAGAGACCAAAAATAGAGACCTACGGATTTCAGAGGTCAGGAATGTCAGGGATGGCAGAGCCAATGCGCCAGGACTCTTAACTCTCAACGTTTTTGCATGGCCTTCAACACCAGCACATGAATTAATCAACCATTCATTCAACGCACCAGAAATTATCATATGCTAGCACAAATATATACAACGAATTCAACACCAGCGCATGAATTAATCAACTAGCAATATTACTACAACGAGAGTTCACGACCCACATAACACATAACATTAATGGTCACTGCATAGGTCTGGTGAGAGAAACACAACAAAAGGCCACAAGTAAACAGTGACTCAAATATGAGCAGGGCCAGAATTCGCCCACTCTGATACCATGTTAAACACACATGGGCAGCCAGAACAATATGAAAGATAAACATGAGAATACATTTTTTATTAACAGGAGATATACATTTATAGTACATTGTTGTGACCGTTGGGTTTCACATCCCAAGGTCTCTTGGACTACTTAGTCTATTCAGCTTCCACACTAACCCATTTAGGATTAGGTGTCCAACACTAATTACAAAGCTTCGTTGTTCATTTCAGTAGCTTAGTTTTGTTGTTCATTGCAGTCACATAAGCTTTGTTGTTCATTTCTATTATATAGCTTTGCTGCTTATTTACTTTCTACAATCATCTAGTTTTGTCTTTTAGCATTCTTATAGTTAACATAATTATCTTATTGACATAATCTGAAGTGGTATTTGATGAGCCCCGGAATTGGGTAACTTATTGGGCTCATTTTTCCTAACTGTTCGTCATCAATCCACCATTTTTCATAGTTTATGCATGTTTTTTGAGTATATTTATGTTAGTTGAACGAATGAGATTAGTCACTTGACCAAGAAGGCTAACACGTGGTTATTGCAGATTTTTGGACAAATTTTGGACCAAGGCCAAGCATTTATGAGCCAGATGACAGCCAAGCATGAAGGAACAAGGGTGAGGATTCGTAGGAAGGGTGTCTCCTGCACTAAATGGCCCCTTCCTCGAATTCTCCACCCTCAGCTCGGAGTTCAGCAGGCCACCGAAAAGGATTCACAAGGGCAGCTGCGCAGTTTTGTGTAAAGTCACTGATCACTGGCAGTTTGAGCAGCCGAGCCCCTTGAGTTAAGGAGGGTTGTTGGAAACCCTCGTAGTGCATAAATAGGAAGGCTTCTAGCCTTCGTAGGTTACTTTTTGAGCAGTTTTATTTTGTACTATAGTGTTGTTAGTTTTTCAGCTCATTTTGTAGCTTCTGCTATTGAAATTTGGT